>CM040120.1:344637381-344887450 GCA_022559845.1 Amorphophallus konjac
ACCATCGGTCTGGGGGTGGAAAGCAGTACTGAAATTGAGCTTTATCCCCAAAGAGTGTTGTAGACCCTTCCAGAAATGAGAAGTGAAGCGAGGGTCTCGGTCAGACACGATCGATGTTGGGACTCCGTGCAATCTCACGATTTCCTTAATATACAATGCGGCCAAAACATCAACCGACCAACGACTTTTAATTGGTAAGAAATGCGCCGACTTGGTCAGTCAGTCGATGATTACCCAAATACCATCATGTCCGCCTCTAGACTTAGACAATCCCATGATGAAATCCATACCAATTCCTTCCCATTTCCATTTGGGAATATCGAGGGGGTGTAACTTTCCGGCGGGTCTTTGGTGTTCCGCTTTCACTTGTTGGCACGTGAGACAGCGATATACAAAGTCTGCTACTTCCCTCTTCATGTTCGGCCACCAAAAAGTCCTTTTTAAGTCTTTGTACATCTTAGTTGCTCCAGGATGAATGGTATACCTAGAGCAGTGAGCTTCATCTATAATTTTCCTTTTCAACTTAGGACAGTCCAGGACACATGTCCTTTCCTGAAACATTAGTCTTCCATCAACTGCCAGCTTGAATTCAGTTCTTTGATCTAGTTTCTCCCTGATTTCGATCATTCCAGGGTCTTCATCTTGTAACTTCTTGATTTTGGATAGCAAGTCCGGATGCACACTCATGTGAGAGAGAGTAATACACCCGTCTTTTTGGTCCGTGCTTATATTTAATCTGGAGAATTCTTCTAATAGTTTCCATTCCCGTATCATACAGCTGGCTATAAGGGCTCTCGGCTTTCGACTCAAGGCATCAGCTACCGAATTCCATTTACCGGGGTGATACTGAATAGTGAAATCAAAGTCTTTTAAATATTCCAGCCATCGACGTTGCCTCATATTAAGCTCCTTCTGAGAGAATAGATATTTGAGACTCTTATGATCGGAGAATACTGTGAATTGTTCTCCGTAGAGATAGTGTCTTCAGATCTTTAGTGCAAATACTACTGCGGCCAACTCCAAATCATGCATCGGGTAATTTTCTTCATGCTTCTTCAACTGCCTAGAAGAGTATGCAATAACTCTTCCCTGTTGCATTAATACACAACCGAGGCCAATACCGGAAGCATCGGTATATACATCGTACTTCTCTTCTTCAATAGGAAGGGCCAAGACCGGAGCAGTGGTCAAACGGTCCTTCAATGTTTGGAAGCTTTGTTCACATTCCTCAGTCCACTCATACGGCACTTCCTTGCGGGTCAGTCTGGTGAGTGGTACCGCAATCTTCGAGAAGTTTTTAATAAAACGCCGGTAATAACCCGCAAGACCAAGGAAACTCCTAATTTCTGTTGCATTCGTCAGTTGCTCCCAGTTCTTTACTGCTTCGACCTTTGCGGGGCCACTGAGATTCCATCCTTTGAAATTACGTGTCCTAAGGACACTTCTTCCAGCCAAAACTCACATTTGCTAAATTTAGCATATAATTGATTGTCCTTCAATATCTGCAGTGCTATCCTCAAATGCACTTCATGCTCCTCTTCAGACTTTGAATATATTAGGATATCATCAATAAAAACCATAATAAATTTGTCCAGATGCCTTCTAAAGATGCTGTTCATAAGCTACATAAAAGCTGCAGGGGCATTTGTTAGTCCAAAAGGCATAACAGTAAATTCATAATGCCCGTACCTGCTTTGAAATGTAGTTTTGTAAATATCCTCGTCCTTGATCCTCAATTGGTGGTAGCCCGATTGAAGATCAATTTTTGAGAAATACTTGGCTCCAGAAATCCGATCGAAGAGTTCATCAATCCTCGGCAGTGGGTATTTATTCTTGATAGTGAGGTGGTTCAGCTACCGATAATAGATGCATAGCCTCATCGATCCGTCCTTCTTCTTGACAAATAGTACTGGTGCTCCCCATGGGCAAGTACTTGGTCTGATAAATCCTTTCTTCAATAGCTCCATAAGCTGCTCCTTCAATTCCTTCAATTCTGCGGGGGACATTCTTTAGGGTGCTTTGGAAACCGGTCCGGCACCCGGAACAAGGTCTATAGTGAATGAGACTTCTCTCTCTGGTGGTAGACCAGGCAAGTCTTCAGGGAAAACATCGGGAAACTCCCGAACCACTTGAATGTCTTCTAGTCTAGCTACCTTAGCCTCCGTGGCAGTTACAAATGCTAAGAATGCCTCGCATCCTTTGTTGATAAGTTTATGGGCTCGAAGAGCAGAGATGACTAGTGATCTCTTCCGGGGAGTAACATAAGTTAACTCCGGGAAATCTACAAAAGTTACTTTTCCATTTCGGCAGTCTACAGTTGCCCGATGGGTGGATAGCCAATCGGCCCCTAAAATTACATCGTACTCCTTTAAGTCTAAGCAGATTAAATCTGCAGGTAAGTTGTTGCCTTTAACTAAAATCTTGCAGTTTGGGTAATGGAAAGTGACATCAGACTCATTCCCTAACGGGGTAGAAATTACCAAGTTTATCCATTCAGGTTCCATAGAGAATGAAGCAGTAAATTTCTTTGAAACAAAAGAGTGTGTGGCGCCAGTATCAAACAATACTTGAGCAGATTTAGAGTAGACAGTCAAAATACCTTCCACCAACCCACCCTCGGTTGGTTCCATCTCTTGGAGAGCTTGTAAGCGTCCTTGCTTCTTTGCCAAACGCTTCTCTTCCTTTGTCTCCGGCTCACTTTGTTCGTTCATCATTGGACAGTCGGGAATGCGGTGTTCTTTACTCCCACAGCGAAGGTAAGCTCCGAGCCTTCTCCAGCATTCTGCGGCCTGATGACCTGGCTTGTCGCAATATTTACATTTTTCCTTTGGCGGTGCCGTGATAGAGAAAGGTTTGTTATTGGCCTTCTTGAATTTCTTCTCTTTGGAGGGTTCGCCTCCATTATTGGTCCGCTTTTTGAAAGACGGTTTAAAAGTGTTGGGGCTTGTGACATTTTTCCTTTTATCCTTACCACGGATTTTGTCAGACAATTCTGTGGCATCTTCTAACAACTGGGTACGACGCACCATCTCTGAATATACTTGAATATCCAAGGGAGCGAGCTGGGTGATATACTGGGGTCGTAACCCATTTAGGAACCTTCTTGCCTTCATCTTTTCGGTGCATACTAAGTGTGGTGCATATCTAGATAGCCTGGAGAACTGGGCTTCATAGTCAGCTACCGACAGGGATCGTTGCTTCAAGGCGGCAAATTCCGCGGCCTTTTTCTCCTGAACACGGTCGGAGAAATACTTGCTATTGAAGTGCTCGACAAATTCGGCCCAGGTGACATGATCTTCAAGCAAGGTGGCCTCGACGGACTCCCACCAAGCCCGGGCGTCCCGTTCCAGTTGGAATGTGGCCAGAAGCACCTTTTCACCATCCGCGCATTGCATGACGCGGAAAATTCATTCGATCTCCTTTATCCAATTCTCCGCATCCTCGGGATTTGATGAACCTGAGAATCTCGGTGGGTTGAGATTTCTAAAGCTCCGATGGAGGTCGCCAGCTACATGATGTGCCCCACCTTGAGCCACCTGTTGCAAGGCCTGAGTCAAGCCCTGAACAGTTCATTGCATCTCACGTCATTGTGCGCATTCAGTAGCCATAGTCCTACAAGGAGTGAACCTTAATTAGTTTCATGTGGAAATTTGTAGTTGGGTGCCCTACAAGGACTTATACCCACGGCACTACCCATCCTCACAGTTTGGGGATAGACCTATCCTTGGACTTTGGGTTTCCTAGGAATTTGAAATCCTAGGCTCTGATACCACAAAAATTGTCACGCCCCGAGCGCGGAAGGAACCCGGGGAGAGCGTGATGAGTTTATATCAATCATGTCAATCAGAGCAAGTAGAATTTCTACATCATAACGGAGTGCGCATTAAGACAAGAATTTAAAACATAATCAAATACTGATACCATTGATAACAACTTAATCCTTTAAACAACGTCATGACTTGACAAGTCTAATCAGGCCCATGGCCTTTAAATATTACAAATTTGAAAATAATAAAAGTTCTGATGACAAGACTCCATGAACTAAAGACGACTTGACACGATAAGGTGGAGTAGCATGACGCTTGCAGACTCTACGCTCATCACTATTGCTCCTGCCCATTCGAGTCCGAGTCAGGATCCGTATTACCTGAAAAGTTGGGGAAAGGAACTTGATGAGCGAACGCTCAGTAGGAATTATATCTCAAGAACTAGCAATTGGTTTAAGTAATTACCTTTTTCAAATGAAAATGCAAGTCTAGCATGCCAATCATACACAATGAAACGCTATGGAATTGAACATGATAACAAGAGGAATTAACATGTACTGTTGATCCAAGATAGGGGATTTCAAGTATTCAAGATTTCAAGTATTCGAACGAGTACCAAGTATATCAATAAAGTCTTTCATGTCATGAGATAATGGCTATTAGCAAGCAAGTACTTTGCCCATTCCGGGCCACGCAAGTCATGTACAGTCAATCAAGTCAAGCACGCGAGAGAGATAGATAGATAGTGGAGATGTCGTAGATTCAAGCAAGCACTTAGGTGCAATGTCACACCGTGATCAATATAACTCCCATGGGCACAAGTACTTTCTGGTGCTCCTCCCATGACCAGATCGGGCCCTATACGCGCAGGCATTGTTACATGTAATATCTAGATAACCACTTTAGTGATAGCCATGGAATTTCAAGAACAACTCATGTAGGATATCAAGGTAGATTCGTGGATAGGTTCCACCGTATTCAAGGAAGAACGTTAGATGGACAATGATAAAACCAACGAGAACCATGACATGTCGATAACCTGGGTAGAATTGGTACCTTAACTAGGTAGCCGTGATAACTTGAGTGGATGACTAAACCCATAACCAATCAAGGGACATGAATTAAGCTGAGAGATTGACCCCATCTATAAGGGACTCAATCCATAACATTTTCTTAGTGAAATATCATCATTCCACCGACTAGGATTATTCTCTCATGGACCAAGATGGCAACATGAGAGGGCCAGTTTACCACATGACGTGGCTATCAAAGGTACAAGGTGTTTAAGGTACAACCAGCTCAGTCGGCCTTGAGGGAATCTAAGGCTACGAGGAGACTTACGGAGGTCCCAATGACTAACTTGCCGGTCCAAAGGAACGGAATGTCCAATGGAGAGCTTGTATGTCACCGAGAGTTGAAGGGGTAATCGATAAAACGCCGAGAAACGTGGGACTAAACTCACGGATTGGAGCATAGTGCCATGTATATGTATGTGTATATATATAAATCCATAGTTACACGGAAAGTCATGAAAATCAGAAGACAGGGAAATTGGTGCCTTGGCCAAAGACTTCTTTTCAATAAATAACGCCTTGGTCAGGGGCATCCTTTCACAAATTGAAGACGACCAGAAGCGTCGTCAATTTCTGTATGTATCTTTATACAGGTATAAAATTTCAAAATCATTATAAAAGACGTCTGATCATATGTCGCTTTAAGGACATATAGCGCCCTGGCAAGGGTCGCGATTTAACCAATTGAAGACTCTTCAAGGGGTGTTATTTCCCAATGTAAATATGTAAATCAAAATTTCAGGATTTATAAAAAGATGGCTTGGTCACTGCCACCTTCTACACATGTAGCGCCCTGGACAGGGGCGTGAATTTCAGAAGACAACGCTGGGAGAGGCGTCATTTCCATTTTCATCAAATTGGGTTATGAAAAGTAATGTTTTTATGATATAAAAATTTTATGACAACAGGTATATGGACAGGTCAAGAAAAATAGCAGGATTCCAAAACTATATTCATGCATTAAATCAGATAATTAGTTTCATAGATATTAAAATTTTAACATGTGTAATTATTAAATCAAATGGGAATTGACGACCGTTTTGATGGGCGTCAAAAAGAATTAGCGCCCTGATGAGGGTCGCTATTTACTGTAAAATTTCAAATCTCGACAGAATACAGCGATAACCATATGCATGATATATATATGATCTTTATCTATCATATTGGCCTTTAATCATGATTAAACATTGTTTGGGCTACGAAACTTAAGAAAACCTACCTTTTCTGAAGATTTGAGGGATGAACATGACGAAGAACCGATACTCTGTTTCGAACAGAGTATGTCGATTGCTTGCAGGATGAAGACTTCTGCAACTTCCTTCACGCAACAGGAGGAAGAGGGTACTTCTTCTAGGCTTGCAGGTGGTTGAAGGGAAGAAGCCTCACGCCTTCTCACGTCCGGCAGGCAGGAAGAAGAAAGAAGAAGATGGTGAAGCCTCTTCTTGCACGTTTGCACAGCAGGAGGAAGGAGATGCTTGCCCCTTCACGATGGAGTCAACAGGAAGAAGAGGAAGAAGACCTCCTCGCAGTAGGGAAGCGTAGGATGAAGAATCTCCTCGAACGCAATATCATCAACGAGTTACGTTCGATGGGGAAAGGTTTTTTATAAGGCTTTCAACGTTCTGGAGGGTTCTAATACTTGGTTATGGAAAGGGGTTTGCGATCAAGATTTGGCAGGGCCTAGACCTACCGTGCATTGTCCTCTTCTTTCCTTGATAGCAGCCGCATGCTTCTACTTTCATAGGGAAAAACCCTAACACAAGCCATGCATCGAATGAGTATGCGTTAATGGGTTGCACGGTTTCCTTATTTAACTCTCAGGGAAAATGACGTCTGAGGCAAGGGTGTGTTTTTCACTAAATAGCGCCTTACTCGAGGGCGTGTTTTCATTAGATAACGCCTTAATCAAGGTCATCTTTTACTTTTCTATATTTCGCCGCTTTATTTCCAATTTTTCTTGGTACTAATTAGCGTCCATGATAAGGGCGTTATTACTATAATTAGCGTCTTAAGGAATGGCGTTATTTCATTTTGGCCAATTGTTCCCTAAAGTGTAAGGCCAATTTATGTATTTCTCTTGGCTGGTTTTAAAGTTCATTAAGTAGCTCTAAACATATATATATAGCTTAATTATTTTTATTCATTTAGAATATTTTATTCCTTATTAATTATCCGGGGTCTTACACCTTGGCATGACCGCATACCCCTCTCCTTCCCTAAGGAGAGGACTTGGTGACTCTTCGATGTCCTCGTCGAGAGGGGGTAAATCATGCCCCGTGACCCGCCGACAGACTACACTCACTGGGATTTTGGTCACTCCCAGTACTGTCCTTTCCACGCTAGAATCTGCCACGCGATCGAGTCTTGTGAAGAAGTTCAATACCTCATCAAGGAATAGTTTCGGTGAGAGCAGATCGACACCGACAGAAATTCCATGGCACTCGTGAGACTTTGATAAGCTGTTGAAGAAATCCTGGGCATCGCTAGGGATGCGCCAGATCAGCTAGATCCTCCTTAAGAAAATGGGCACGGGCTGCCTTACTAGCATACCCCAGAATGGCTCGAGTTTCGGACCAATAATCGAGAAGCTCTCGAGCAATTGCGAAGGCGCAAGGAGTGGGATGCCAGTCAAGAGACTGGGCCGAGTAACTTCTCGGTCAATGTCATCTATCCTCCTGTTACTCTGGCCCCTCCGGACTCCCAGACACCACCAACCAGCCAGCCGGCCCTTGCCACTTCGGCCATGCAATGGCGGGCCTGGCAGGAGCATGAATCTCTTCCCTTCTCTAGAGAAGACACCGCCAGGCTCCTCCGGGTCCTTCTTGGCCGAGAGAATGTCCTGGTGGGCGAGACGACGATGGGCTCCTTAGGTCCTCTCGCTCTCTCCCGACCCTACCTTCGTCTCCAGCATCTGGGGATAGGAAGGGGAAGCAAAATCAGGGTCAGGTCCCAGCCCGATCGTGTCATGTCTCCTCAGCCGGTGAGCCATCAGGCCCCCCCCCCCGCTTGCTCTGTAACCCAGTCCAGACTGTGAAAAAGACATCTTCGGAATATTCAGTGACACCGGTTCGCAACTCGGGCCCACCGCCACAAGGCGCGCTCGAGACGCAAAACTCGGACGACCACCTTGAGTGGCAACATCCCAGGATGTCATCGGCTGTCACCAGACCCTGCTCCCAACCAGATTATAAAGGCAGTGGTAAGGAGTACGAGGCTAAGTACATCTCCCAGTCCACCTCTCAGCAAAAGACTCTGCCACTACGGGTAAAGCATCAAACCGCACACACGTCTTCGGACGCCGGCTCCAGTATACCACCTCTAGTGTACCAGATCTGTGTAGGTCTAAAAACTTAAATAGAAAAGAAAATGAAATGAAGGCCTAAATTTATGGAATTTTTCTAGAGATGGGGATTTATGTGGGGAACCTACCCTCAAAACCTCAGCCTCGTCAGATCTGGGATTTTGGAGAGAGAAATCTCGAGGTTGACCTCTGTCCAGCAGAACAACACTCTGGACAACAACTCGGGAGATGCTTCGCGGTGGCTCGTTGGCGGCACGAACGGCGGCGGCAGTGAAGGATCTAGATACTCAGAAGAAGAGGTAGAAGAGGGCTTCTCACCCTGGAGGATGGAGGAAGAAGAAGAACCAGAGAGGGAGAGGGGAGGGGCGCACCCTTGCTCTTGCAATTTTCACTTCAATTTTCTTCATTAATTCTACAAAATGGAAAAATACAAGGATATATAGAAATTGACAAAAGACTAAGCCTACCCCTAGATCTAGGATTTGGGGAGGGCAAATGGGGTATTAAACATTGTTCCCCCATGTGGTCAAATAGCCACATTAAATAAAATTACAACACCTAATAAACAATATTATAAGGGGGGCACCCCCTTGACTTAAGGGCCACCATTTTTGAATTTTCCAATTTTTGTCCCTCCCATGGTCCAAGCCTTCTAGAAGCCCACCTTGGACCTTGGACCCGCCCCACATGGGCCCTAGAGCCTAGGTGGACTAATGGGAGAGAGGATGAGGGGCCCCCGCTGGACCTACGGGACTTTTGTAAATAAACCCAAAGTCTTCTAAGGACTAACAAATTAGCTTATAAAGCCTTACAATTGCAAACCCAATAATGCAAGGGTATAAATGTAAACTAAAAGGATGTAAATACAAAAATAAAATGTACATGCTCGGAGTTGATTCCCATCAATTCTCCTCGGGTGGGAAGAACTCGACCCCGACGAGTAAGGGGTGTGACTGCTCGAGTAGCTTCGGCGGGTCCATCACTGTACCAAGTAGCGCGGGTATGTTCCACTCCAAGTAATCACCACATGCTCATTCCGTATAAACTCGATATGCGCATGCTGCTGTGGGAACGAGGCTAGTGGTGGACTCTCCGGGGTGGGGTCACTCTCAAAGGGGAGGAGGCGGCTGGAAGACTCACTAGGAATCACCGCTGGGTCCCTGTAGGTGACTAGATCCGAGACATGGATGTAGAGCTAATCCCATACTCTAGCAAGGCTACAACATACGCAATAGAGCCGGCTTGCCTCACACTCGCAAGGGGCTAACATCTACGAGCTTGCACAAGACACATGCAGACTCACCATGCACTGACAAATGTATGCATAGACTCCTAACAAACCACACACACAAATCACACAAAGAAAAAAAATAGACTCATGCAGGACCCTAGACTTAATGCAGTGACATCACCCCTAGGTGGTCATCATCCGAGTGCTGCATCCTGGGTGTCGATGGGTTTTTCCGGGTCTTATTCATAGAATTCATCAGCTAATTCCGTCTCGACCTCATAGCTCACAGACACAATCTCAGAAGGTGGAGCTTCTCCAACCCTTTTGTCCCCTAGGGCTAGTGATGTACGAGAGGGACATTGGCTGGCAAAGTGGCCAAACCCATGAAAGTGATAACACTGCATTCGTGACCTACTCCTCTCTCTGATAAGTGGTCCCTTACCCTTGTCCTCCCGAAGGACAGTGGGTATAGGCAACAAGGGAGGAGGTGGGGGTGTCGGAGGACGGGTGGTAGGTCTCGGGGGGCGGGCAATGGGTGCCGGTTGTTGGGGTGGGGGTAGATCCCGTGGCGGGGAAGGATGAGGCCTGGGAGCGAAGTGCTCCTGACGGGTGGGCTCTTGAGGTCGAGCCGTGGGGGCTCTCGGATATGGGCCTAAGGAGCTACGGGGCTCGGCACTACGAAGAGGGACGGGGCCCAACCGTTGGGTATACTCTAACTATCCCTCGAACTGCTCCATCTCGAGAGTAACCTGGTACGCATCCTCCAACTTGTCCACCTTGCGGCGGAAAAGCTCATACTGTAGGTGTGGTCGTAGACCACGCCAAAATCGGGAAACGGCCAGGGAGCTCTCCTCCGTGGCGTCACATCGCAGAAAGTATTCATCGAACTCGGTGATGTAATCGGAGACGGAGCGATCTCCTTGGGTGAGACTCTGCCATCTGTCTATGAGACGCTGGCGGTAAGAGGTAGGGAGGTACTTCTTCCTAAGTTTGGACTTCATCTCATCCCACATCTCTACCTGAGGCTCCTGACGGTGAAACAATAGGTTCTCCATGTTTCTCTAATAAGTTTGTGCCTGCCCTAATAGTTTCATCTTGGCGAACTTGACCTTCCGGTGGTCCGACATCTCAAACCACTCGAAATACCGGTCCATGTCAGCCTCTCAATCAAGATAGACCTTTGGGTCTAAGGACCCGTCAAAAGTGGGAGGGTCTACACCAACGGTCTTGAGGGTCCGCTTGTCGTCATCCAAATCACGGTTCCGTCGTTGAACATGATGGTCACGACCATATCCCCCATTTTCGTTCTCGGACCCATAATCAACTACCTCGGGGACTTGATGCCTCCTATCATCTACCCCGTGAGCCCTAGGAGCAGCAGGTGGCTGAACCAGCTCCTGTTGACCTTGTGTCGGCGCGGGGTGCGCCTCAACTGGGGGTCTCTCTAGGACGGCTACCCTCCCTACCAGACTATGAAAGGACTGGTCCGACTCTACGGCCTTATTCTCTAAGGCCTTCATCCTTCCCTCCAAACGTGCGCCTAGGCCATCCACCCGCGTAATGAACCCTTCCATCTTATCCACTCGAGCACTCAAATCATCCATTTTTACCATAATAGCTTGAAACATGTCGGCCACCGATGACGCATCGAGACTAGGAACTCGGGGATCTGCCATAGGTGGTGGTGGTGGTGAGTATTGGGTATCCCTACGAGTGGGCATGCAACGACACAAAGTTTGGAATGCACTAACTAATGCACACTAAGGAATCTAGACTTAACCAAAATCCGGTACCTGGCGGAGTTGCGAGATCCGAATATCCTCTCTCGTAAATGTGCGACCTTCCCGATAGGCGTAACCTAACGCTCGAGCAACACCTTTTGATATACCGGATATTGGGATGCAATGCAACCTTGGACAAGCGTAAATGACTCTTTTTTTTGTGTTTTTAAATAAGACTACCCTAGACTCGACTCGCTCTGATACCAATTTGATACGGGACGACTACGCGACTCGACACCAATTGATATGCGATCATTGGAGTCTAAGCAAACTCGCGATCGTCCCTGACGAGGGAAGCGTACGGACGTGCGCAGTTGAGAAACCGGCAAAGAGTTATGGTGGTCAACTCACAATTTTATGCTCGGATCGGGTCACGGGATGGTCTCACTCTCTCTCGCAGCAGTGATTGACATATGATAACGAGCTAATCCCTATCACTCATGCAGCGGCATATAGAAATATATGAAATAAATCAAAACGATATCTCCACGCTACCGGGCGTGGGGAAGATGACCCCGGCCAAGCACGGTAACTCCCAGTAAAAATATTACAATAATTACAGAAAATGAATTTACAGCCCACTCCACGCAGGGAGGTAAAGGGCTACAAAAGGGGCATAGGAGGACCGATCTTGGGTTGACGGGCAGCAACTTGGACATCTCCGGTGGTAGCGCGTGCCGACAACCATGGGGTCCACGTCCTGGCTGGTGGGCCGAGTGGACCGAGGATGGTACTGCTGTGACGGTGGCTCCTGGAGGGACGTTACCTAGGAAGGCGACGGGCTGGTTCACCTTGTGGAAGGCGAGGTGGCCGGCCCGGGGTGGTTGTTGCTTACTGTCCACGAGCTATTTCTTTTGTTCTTGCAGCGCGTGACCCGGGGAGAACGGCTGTTGCGATCAATCCCGACCTCTGATTGACGCGAGACTGGCGCCGTTGGAAAGCTCTTTCAGAGAGATACGACCCACGGCCAGAGAAGGAATTTTGTATGTCTCTGTACTGGTCTTGGTCAAATTTACAACATGCTGGTTCACAGAACCAGATCTGGCAGGATAGATTTGGACCTGCCTGAGAATGGGGTTTGACCGAAAGGGAAACGGTAGATCTGGAGGCTGGGATTTTTATGGGAGATAGAGGGGGAAGTGAGGAAGACGTCAATATTTTTTGTGGATTTTCTAAAGGTGGTTTGACAGGGGAAATGGATTTTATCGTGGTCAGGGGTCGGATCTGGACTGCACAGGACAGAATAGATTTTGGCTTGAGTTTTAATTTTCCAGAGGGGTAAATGAAATTCTAAATTCGTGAAAAAAATTGTGGAGGTGGATTTTGGTGGTCAGAACACCCAGTCCAAATTTTAGATCGATCTGAATTTGGGAAGAGGGGTCATAAGGGGGAAGAATTGGGTTGCAGGAACAAGATATGTACAGGGACATATCTGTGTAGGTCTAGAAACTTAAATGGAAAAGAAAATGAAATGAAGGCATAAATTCGTGGGAATTTTTATGGAGATGGGGATTTATGTGGGGAGCCTACCCTCAAAACCTCAGCCTCGCCAGATCTAGGATTTGGGAGAGAGAAATCGAGGTAGACCTCTGTCCAGCAGAACAGCACTCTGGACAGCAACTCGGGAGATGCTTCGTGGTGGCTCGTCGGCGGCGGCGGCGGCGGCGGCGGCGGCGACGAAGGATCTAGATACTCAGAAGAAGAGGTAGAAGAGGGCTTCTCACCCTAGAGGATGGAGGAAGAAGAAGAACCAGAGAGGGAGAGGGGAGGGGCGCACCCTTGCTCTTATAATTTTCACTTCAATTTTTCTTCATTAATTCTACCAAATGGAAAAATACAAGGATATATAGAAATGTGAAAAAGACCATGCCTACCCCTAGATCTAGGATTTGGGGAGGGCAAATGGGGTATTAGACATTGTTCCCCCATGTGGTCAAATGGCCACATTAAATAAAATTACAACACCTAATAAACAATATTATAAGGGGGGCGCCCCCTTGACTTAAGGGCCACTATTTTTGAATTTTCAATTTTTGTCCCCCCATGGTCGAAGCCTTCTAGAAGCCCACCTTGGACCTTGGACCAGCCCCACATGAGCCCTAGAGCCTAGGTGGACCAATGGGAGAGAGGACGAGGGGCCCCCGCTGGACCTACGGGACTTTTGTAAATAAACCCAAAGACTTCTAAGGACTAACAAATTGGCTTATAAAGCCTTACAATTGCAAACCCAATAATGCAAGGGTATAAATGTAAACTAAAAGGACGTAAATAAAAAAATAAAATGTACATGTTCGGAGTTGATTCCCCTAAGAATCTAAGGTTAGCGTAGACTTACGGAGGTCTCCATGATGAAATCATCAGTCCGAAGGAATGAATATCTCGCGGAGGACTCAAACATCACCGAGAGTTAGTGTGTAATTGATAGAAACGAAAACAGAAATCCCATCTACGGATGTGAGATGAGAGTGTCAAGTATACCCACGATATGGACTGGAAAACGTGATAAACCGAGAGACAGGAATCTGCGCCCCATCAGAAGTCGCCATTTAATGAAATAGCGACCTTCAGAAAGGTCGTTAATCCTAATTTACAACATAATTTTTAAGAAACTAATAATAATTAACGACACCATGTAAGGGCGTTAATTCTAGAATTTTTTCAGAATTTAATATATATTATTTCAAATAACGACTATCTACAGTGGCGTTCATTCTTTGAATGATGCCCTGACCTCGGTCGTGCATTCATAATTTTCAATATATATATTCTCCATTTACTGGTTATTTACAAATTAGCGCCCTTGTGTGAGGGCATTCATTATTTAAATAACGACTAAGGGAATGTCGCCCATTATTTGTCTGATGATACGCATCGAGCATAGATACGATCATAGACATATATTACTATTCACAGACTGGGAGTTCACAAAATCAGGAAAGTAAAGACATGAATAGACATAGAAAATTATCAGGAATTTAGAATCATATTCATGCATTAATTTTCACATTAGGTTACATAGTTATTAATTTTTAAACATGCTGCAATTATTATTTACCTAAAAGGAATTAGCGGCAGTTGTACTATCACTGATTAATTAGCGCCCGTTCATATGGGCATTTATTCTTGAAATAATGGCCAGGATATGGTCGCTAATTATTTTACATGCAGAAACGATATAAACCAGTACTAAAACATGCAGACATGGTATCATATCACCATGTGAAATCTATATGAACTATTTTATATGATGATTTGTATGGTTGGCATGAATTTTAAGGAGATTTTGCTTGGGAGATTGCCTATCTTTGGATGCTTTACAGAAGAAGAAAGGAATAACAAGAAAAGATCAAATGCCGGCAATGACAATTGTAGCAGTAGCAGCAGTTCGTCCATGCAAAGGAAGAAGCCTTGCTTCTCCACGGGTTCAACGACGGCAGCAGCACCACTACAGCCCATGTACGCTTAGCACGGCAGTAGAGAATTGCAGCTTCAGCAGCAACACGTTCACCACGGGAAGAAGATAGAGGAGGGGGCTATCCGTTCCAACCGGCCGTCGCAGCGACAGGAAGAAGAGGAAGCAAACGAAGAAGACGAGGACGACGATCTCCACGGACGGAGAGGGTCGACGCACTAATAGCTCACGAACAGCAGCGGCAGTACCAGCAGCAACAGCAGATTACGATGGCTCCGCCATTGCCCCTGGGGTTTATATTTATAGGAAAAGATATCTGAATCCTAATGGAATTATACCTTCCATCGTAGAATCCGATTGAGTTTAAAGCTTCTATGTTAACCCCTTTCTATTGCCAAATCCTCGACCCCTTCCGTGTCTCATTCAACACCAAATGTCTTCCATGCAAAGCTCGATCGTGAATGGGCTTTATATTCATAACTCAAAGACCCTAATGTATATAGTATTTATACTTATACCCATTTCCTAAGGCCCACTTATGTTCTAACGTAGCCCCCTTTAAAGCCCACTAGTTCTTTTATCATATATATTTTCCAAAGCCCACAAGCTCTAATGCTTCCTTTAAAGCCCATTAACTATGTGTTTGAGATTTATAATGGGTTCATCAATATTGAGGCTTATTGAGTATCTCACTTAAGAAAGCCCTTAATATTATTGGGTTGGGTTTTCATCTTACAATTATCATGTGTTCGCCTTAAACCTTTATTAAGGCCCACTAATTATATATGTTAAAGTTATAATAGGTTTTAACTAAATTATTTAGTAGGACTCTCTCTCTCTCTCTATATATATATATATATAGAGAGAGAGAGAGAGAGATCTTAACTCTTATAACTTTACTTATCTAAATTATTGAATTTTATTGTTGTCTCGAGTATCAGAGTCGGGTTCGATCCTATGACACTTTACTCAATTATTTATTATATCTCTATTAAGGCCCATTACCTATTTAGACTAATTCTTTTATCAATTTTTTTTATTTTCATGTTTGTTTTATGACTAATAATAATAATTTATTCTTTATAAATTTTTGGGGTGCTACAAATCGAGCAGGCTATCAACGCCACCTTCCAAATAGAACAAGCGGAAGACGCCTGGATTGAAATCCGGGCGAAGAAAAGTCGTCGACCTCACCCTGCCAAGGCACCAGCTCGGAGATATCATCATGGAGATTTATCAAATCCGGCCCCAGCACCTCTCCCTCCTACTCCCATGGAGGTGGCCGTCGCCAGGAAAAAAAGATAAAAATAGGAGGAAGAACCTCAGGAGGCGGCTCAAGAAACAAGCTGAGAGCAAGCAGCTGCCTTACAGGCTCCAACCGAGCCGACACCTCTCCAGAGGCTCCAACGGCTCATTGACGACCTGGGAGAATACATCCCTCCTCGTCCTACCAGAGCTCTCCCGCTCGATAGCTACATCCCGTGGGAAGAAATGCAGAAGCGAGCCCGCCTCAGAAGCTAGGTCCAAGAGATGATCAAGAAGCTCAAGAACGGCGAAAGACTCCTAATTTTAGAAGAACTCTCCTTGTGCTATAAAGACAAGGAGATCACAACAGAGCAGCTGGAAGAAATGCTTCGGAGCTGCACCTGCAATATGGTGGCTATTCCACCCCCTGACAACATCAACGCTTCCCGGCGAGGCGAACCGGTGGCCTCTTGAACCAGACAGAGGACTACTGCCCCGCTCGGGCTATAGACAGCTCTAGAACACATAGGCCATGGCCGAGGTCATGGCCGAGGACGTGGTAGGGGTCGCGGGTGAATTCCCGAGCTACCCCTTCACCCATCTACTTTTGACCCAAAGTAAATCATCCTCTTTCAAGGAGAGGAACCTGCCCCCATTCCAGAGGTAGAAATTCGGAAAGGACCCGGCATCTTTGATCCTTCCGGCATGGAGGAGATCGCTACCAGCATCCCAGTCCCTGCACCAGCTCATTCCTCTTCCACTAAACAAGCAGGCCCATCCGGCAAGGACGAGCCAGCTCACCAGACACTCTCGGAAGAGCCATCATTGGCACCCCTGTTCTAGGAATCCACGGGCGATCAGAGTCAGTCTGATCTCAGTGGCAAAGGCAAGGCAATGTAACTCCCGATAGGGAGTGATGCGACAGCCCGCAGAAAGCTCATCCCGACATACTACCATCATTGGAGGATGCTCGAGCTCGAGCCGACCGGAAGGTCCTCCACCAGATGAAGCGCTTCCCTGCCAGCATTACAATCTGGGAAGCCATTGCTTGGAGTAAGGAGCTAAGAGAAACTCTTATCAAAATACTTTAAGAGCCAGAAGCCTATGAAGCACATGTGGTGGAAATGAAGGTGGCTGCATATGAAGCCTTCACAGCCACCATCTCATTCACGGAGAAGGACATGCTGCTATCTCCTCCGTGCCACAACCATCCTCTCTACATGAAGGGGAAGGTCAATGGGTATGACGTAAATCGGATCCTGGTGGACGCCGGTGCCGCTGTCAACATCATGCCACTCAAAACATTCAAGACTTTATATCTGTGTATACCTCCAGAAGGTTCAGGTGGTCAAGATATCTGGCTTCAACCAAGACACCGAGGACGTCCTCGGCCGGGTGGATGTCGATCTAGTGCTCGATGATTTCACCTCCAAGGTGACATTCTACATCATCGATGCCAACACATTCTATAAAGTATTACTGGGCAGACCCTGGCTGCATGAAAACTGGGTCATCTCGTCGACTCTCCACCAATGCATCAAGTATGCCAAGGGCGGGGAACAACACACGGTCTTTGCAGACCTGTCGTCATTCACTCCAGCAGAATGCAATCTCACCGATGTTGCGCTCTACTTCGGGGGGATTAGTCCGTACCCCGTAATTAAGTGCAAAAGCAACGGCTGGCTCTCAGAGGAAGATGATGATGATCTTTTCTTTGTTGATGAGGAAAAGGCCAAGCTCCATCGGCTACACCTCAACTCCATGGTAACCCCAGATCGCCCCGAGAGGTGCAAGATCGATTTCGATGCCAATCTTATTAGCCGAGCTATCGGCAAGAGCATATGCTTGCCACCAGACTGCATCTAGTTCCCATGTGCATCGGAAGAGCACATCGTTGAGTCGCTGGTGACATTTATTGCCACCTTCAAGCGACAACACAGAAATAAGAAGAAGGCTGATAGGGATAAGCCCATTATCTTCTATAGGGGAGACATGGTCCCTCAAGCTCCACCAGACGACAACTTCGGTTGGTCCAAATGAGACGATGACACCCCTGAAGCAGTCCAAGTACTGGACGACCTGTCGCCGCATATTCGAAAGATGTGTCTAAAGCAAGACATCCCCCAATGGCAAGCTTCCGCACGACGGAGATACTTTCGCCAGCTATGGACCCCTTCTCAGGTCCGGGGGCAACCCCCGTCCTTTCATAAGGATACTAGGGGACTTGGCTACTACCAAGACCCAGACTTTCGTGTCTACTACGCGGTCAATGTCTTAGGTTTGACACAGCCAGTCAATGACCAGGCTAAAGTTGAGGCAAAATTCGACAGCTCTGAGGACGAGGAAGAGGAGATCCTGATATCGATCCCCGCCAAAGCCAGCACTCCAGTCCAAGCAGTCAAGGAATCCTCCTCGCCTCGCTACGAAGATATCAGGGCTGAAGAAGCTCCTCCTGCCACCCAACTTGTCGAAGGGCTTAGTTCGACAAACTCTCCTGATGGGGGGGTATCCAGGATGCTAGCTGTGAAGGATTGTCAGCTTTAGCAGGCAACTCCATGGAAGCCTCAGCAACCCCAGTCGACAACTGTTGGCAAGAAACCAGCGACCCAGATCAACTCTTAATGGATTCCAGCAATGACAACTCTCCAGTCCCATCGGTGTCGACCAGCGGCTTCAAAAATCAAGAAATACACGAAGCCGACACCGATGATGAGGATTTCATCGACTTTCAACCCGCTCCTCACGAGTTGGAGGATGGCGGTCAGGAGACCGTTGACGAACTCATCGAAATCAACTTGGGTGAAGATGAAGCCCACCAGCCCACGTTTGTCAGCGCTCTCCTCACCGAGGCAGAAAGCCAGAGTTACAAGCAACTCCTGCTCGAATACAAAGACTACTTCGCCTGGACATACAAAGAGATGCCAGGGCTAGACCCCTCCTTAGCGGACCAAAAGCTAGCTATTTCTCCCTTAGCCACCCCAGTCAAACAGCCACAGCGGCACATGCGCCATGAGCTAGAACTCCAAGTTTCGATCGAAGTCAACAAAATGGTAGAGGTCGACTTTGTCAAGCCGTGTATCTACCCGATCTGGCTCGCCAACATAGTCCCAGTGAAAGAGAAAAGTTGTCAAGTCCGCATCTGCGTCAACTTCCGGGACCTCAACAAAGCCTCTCCGAAGGATGACTTTCCAGTTTCGATCACGGAGACAATGGTTGATATGACCACCAGACATGAAGCCTTGTCCTTCATGGACGGGTCGTCTGGTTATATAACCAGATCCAGATGTCCATCAAAGACAAGAACCACACAGCTTTTAGATCCCCCAAGGGTATTTTCAACTACAACCGCATGCCCTTCAGTTTGAAGAATGCCGGTGCTACTTACCAAAGGGTCATGACCAAAATATTCGATGAGATGCTGCACAATATCGTCGAATGCTACGTCGACGACCTCATCGTCAAGACTAAAAAGTGTGAAGACCATTTGTGCGATCTACACCAAGTCTTTGAGTGTCTCCGGCAATACGGGCTCAAGATGAACCCCATGAAATGCTCCTTCGACGTATCCAGCGGCAAGTTTCTTGGCTTCATCGTCAGATATCGAGGAATCGAGGTGGACCCTAGCAAGATCAAAGCGATCCGGGAGCTTCCACCACCCAGCAACCTCACCGAACTCAGGTCCTTCCAAGGAAGACTGACCTACATTCAGATGTTTATTTCTAACCTCTCCGGTCGATGCATGTCTTTCAGCAAGCTGATGCAGAAAGAAGCCCCATTCGTATGGGACTCGGAATGCCACACCTCTTTCGAGCAGATCAAGGAGTACCTCCTTACTCCCCCAGTCCTGGGGGCACCAGTCAAGGGCAAACACCTTATACCTTATATTGTTGCCATGGATGCTTCATTAGGAGCTTTGTTGGCGCAAGTTAATGAGGAAGGTGATGGGACCGGTGCGGTGGATTCAGAGGGGGGTGAATGAATCCCACCCTTAAAATTTCGCTCAATACCATAATCAAACACACAGTGTGCAATCAAACCATATCGTCCCTATGCATTCATCTAGCAGAAGCAAAAGATCAAACCACGAAGACAATAGATTTTTAGGTGGTTCGGTCCACAGACCTACGTCCACCCCTCACTCCAAATCGGAGTGAGGCTTCCACTAGCAACAGCTAGAACCGCAGACTCAGTCTGTAAATAAATGCTGCCTAACAGCTTGACCAGGGGAACAACCTCCCCTCTTCCTCTAGACCGGAGGGAAACCACTAGTGACTACCCGTCACTAGCAACCAGAGACTGAGGTCTCTCTTCCTCCACCCAGGAGGGAACCCACAAGTGACACCAGTCACTTGCAACCGGAGACTCCAAGTCTCCCTTCCTCTGAAACCCAGAGGGAACACACAAGTGACACCTAGCCACTTGCAAACCAGAGGTCACGGACCTCTCTTCCTCCACATCAGAGGGAACCACTAGTGACACACAGTCACTAGCAAACCGGAGAACAACTCTCCCTTCTCCTGAGACCATAGGAGGAACCCGACCTCCAACCAGAGGATCGGAAGAGCAAGGTGATCAGATAAAAGGCAAAACAACAAATGATAAAAAAACACAATGAATACAAGCTGTAAACAATGAAGCACAAAGGTGCCTCTCAACGGAGCTGACTGGCTTGGATTTGATCCACGGTCCAGCTGGAACAGATCTTTAAGCAGCTTCCCTTCTTCTCTCTGCTTCTCTTTCTCTCACGCTGTTCTCTCTTTTCTTCTTCTGCTGGATCTCTCGATCTCTCTGTTGCTCTCTCTATTCTTCTTCTGCTCAGGCTCACTCTTCTTTCTTCTTCTGATCTTTTTCTTCTTCTTCTTCTTCTTCTGCTCTCTTCTGCTTCGATCTCTATCTCCTTTCACGATCGCTTCTATTTATAGCAGCAGTAGCTAGGGCGTGTGCATGGCTTGTGCCCTCTTTGTCCAGAGGTAACCTCAGATCACGTGCCAGGTGCCAACCTCGGATCACGTGCCACTCATCAGCTTGAATCAACCTGAACGAAGAGAAAAAATGGATGCATCGAGTTAGTTCAAGATTTGAACCAAGCATGTATAGACTTAAAGAATGTACAGACTTTATGTATGTATGAAACTTATCAATGTGTAGACTTGTACATAGTATGTATGCTAGTAGGCAATGTATGGACTTGAACGCATGATAACGAGTGTATAGACTTCATTTGTGAGATTGCACAAATGCAGATAGGGAAGTCTACACAATGAATCATGGATGCTCGGACATGCAGTCAACCACTGTACAGACTTTAGATGCATGCATGCGACAACAATGTACAAACTTGCTGGTTTGTAATGCAGAATGCACTTAAACAAAGTATGCACAATGAGGATGTATAGACTTTGATTTATGCATGCACAGACTTGTATGAACAACAGGATGTACAGACTTCAGACTCAGCTGCGAACTGAGCCAAAGAATGTATAGACTTGCTACACTAAATGCAGTGTGCACATGAGAAAGTATGTACAATGAATATGGATGCACTGACTTGCCACGAGCTGTACAGACTTGCAACCTATGTATAGACTTGTGTGTTGCAGCAAACGATGCACAACCATAGCTCATGAATGTATAGACTTTGAGTGAATGTGGCGTGCAACTAGACGATGTATAGACTTGGATGTGCTGGCAGAGGATGTACATACTTGCATGAGACGCTGCATGAAGCAAGGCAAACGGATGTATAGACTTGTGTGTGCGTTCATGCAATGTATAGACTTTCTGATGCACAACCATATGCAATGTGTAGACTTGGATTTATGCACATGAGACGCTAAGCGAGATGGTAAGACAATGTGCAGACTTGATCGTTGCAGGCAAGGCTAACGAATGTACAAACTTGCTACACTACAACGCTATGTGAGACACAACATGAGACGTTGAGTGAGACGGTGGATGTACAGACTTGGGCTGTACAGACTTCAAGTCAAATATGCATAGAGACGCTAAGTGAGACGGTGGATGTATAGACTTGAAAATGAAGGATTGCATAGCCATTGGAACGTACAGACTTTGAATGTGTGTGTTGGCAATGTATAGACTTGATCTGAAGGATTGCACAGCCATTGGAACGTACATACTTTGAACGTGTGTGCTGAAGCAGTGAACGTAGGTAATGATAGGAATGTATAGACTTGCGTTCATGCAGCAATGTATAGACTTGAACGTGAAAGATGCACATATGCATGGACTTATCAGCAAAGAATGTGCAGACTTTAATGAGAGAAATGCACATATGCACAATGAACACGCAATGCACTAACTAAGCATTGTGCTGAGCAGTGGATGTAAATGCTCAATGCAATCGTGCTATGGCATGCAGCTACTGTTAATGCACCGAGGAGATATGATAGGTGAACACTTAAAGCAAATGATGCATAGACCTTAAACCATGACTCATAGTATGTCATTATCAAAACCAGGGTTCCAACAGAAGGTAAAGAGCAACCGCTCTACTACCTCAGTCAGAAACTGATCGGTGTCGAGTACCGCTACTCCTGCATGGAGAAAGCCTGCTTGGCATTGGTATTCGCGGTCAAGAAACTGCGGCATTACCTCCTGTCCCATCGAGTCAAGCTCATATCCAAGCACGACCCGCTAAAGTACCTCCTCCGACAGCCCGTCCTCTCAGGCAGACTGGGAAAGGGGGCTCTCCTGCTGATGGAATACGACATTACTTATGTCCCCAGAAAAGCAATCAAGGGACAGGGCATGGCTAAATTCATGGCTGCTCATCCAGTACCGGACGACTCTCCTCTCAACACGGAGCTCCCTGACAAGGAGTCCCTTGCTGTCCAATTATAACAACCGGTTGAACAGGCCAGAGATGTCTTGCATTACCGACATCAAAGCGCTCTCATAGCCAATGTACCCTTCTGGGAGCTCTACTTCGACGGCGCTTCCCGGGGGATTACCCGGAGCAACTAGGATCCATCCACCATGGCGGGTGCTGGCATCGTTGATGTGGCACAGCCCAAAGACCACTAAATATGATGAGATGACCCTAGGACTTAGACTCGCAAGCATACAAGCGCTCAATGATTCTCACGATGACGATTTTTGCTCACCCGATTCACACGTTCACCCGGTGGGTCCGGGAGATAATGATGAAGGTCCGGGGCGGGACCCAATTGTTCTAATGGACTTACAATGCTAGGGCTGACCCCAAATGAGTCTAGGATACTCAACTTTGTGGGCGGCTGGCCCGCAGGGCGGGGGCTTGGTGGCACTCACTCACGGTCCGCGGTGGACACTAACAAACTAGCATGCAAGTTTGAGCCCTCTTCTCACCGCCGACGAGCAATCAAAGCAATACTAAACTAGCAGGAATAAGGCTACTAAGGATAGTATCAGAAGCTCACCTGATCAGTGTGAAGACACCGATCCCGATCGGAGACGAGGGCGCGCCGGGAGGCGAGGGTATGCACCCGATCGCCGCGGCGATGTAGCTTGACCTGAAATTGCAAACGGTACAGCACTACTCCTCACGCAGGAGGGGTGATCTTGGGGTGGGGGTTATGCTTAATACATTCAAAACTACCTCCATGCAGGGAGGGGCCTTCAGCCGGCCAAGCGGGGTGGGGAGAGATGCAAAGGAAACCGAGTTTCCGAGCTTCGCCGATTCTGTCTAGCTTCTGTAATTTTGGACAGGGAGTCGATGTTGATGCAGCCAATAAATCCACCGAGCTCAGAATCTGATGAGACTTACGCCAAAAGATTGCTAACCGGAGAGGGGTGCGGCTTGAATTTTTGGATGACGTTCTGATTTGGGGGCTGACTGCTCTGGCGACTGGAAGATGGATGCAGCTCTGGTCTCTGGCCGAGCTCAGTCTGAAACAACAGGTTGCAGAAGCGGCCACGGTCGCTCTTGAGCTCCAAATCTGGCACCGCTGGACTCGTTAGAATCGTATACGAGTCTACTTTGCAGAAAAACAAACGGGGAAGTCTTCTGATGTCGGAGATGAGCTGGATGTCCAAATAAGTGGACGGTGGTCGGGACAGACTGTGAGGAGGCAGACCGGCGTGGTTGTGGTAGAAAATTGGTATCTCTGGTTGTCGGATGCCGAACGGGATTCTGCCTTCTGTTCCTGGATGCTGACAGGGGGAGGAAGAACTTTGTAGAAGACCCTGAAGGCTGGTTCCTTCAAGGTTCGTCGTGGGAGAGTCTTCTCTGCCGCTCTGGCTTCTGGTCTGAGAAGTTCTGCACAGTCGGAGAAGAATGATGGTTGCAGACAGCACCGAGCTCGGATGCGACGAAACCACCTCGCCTTGAAAGCTGACTTGCATACGAATCTAGAAATGTAGGCCTCGCCTCCTGAGTCGTTGAGGGATGACCGTGGCCTCCTCTGCAAGTGCTGTAATCCTGCTTCCTGAAACAGGGCGGTAATGAAGGGAAGATGAAGTGGTGGGGAAGGGAATGGCCAAGAGAGAAAGTGGTGGAAGGTGGTTCTACTGGCTATGGGAGGAAGATGAGTGGTGTTTGAGGGGTATTGGAGGCTATGGAGATGGAGGTGGGGGGGGGGGGAAGTGGGGCTGAAGAGAATATGGTCTGCTAGTGAAGGTGGTGGAGGATGAGGGTGCACAAGAGAGAGGGGTGAGAGGGAGATGGTGGGGGCGAGCTTGGTTCAAGGGAGGGGGTTGAGGGGCGGTCAAGGCAAGGGAGGGAAGGTTCAAATTTGAAATGGGTCTAGGGAGGGGTGGGATTTGTGTGGGGAAGTGGTGGATTGTGTTGGGAGGTGGAGGATTTACTTTGGGACAAAGAGAGGGGAGTAAATGAGGGGCTTGGGGAAGTGGAGGGTCTTAATGGAGGTGGGTGAGGTAGTGGAGGTGGTTGGGGGTTGGAGTAAGTGAGGGGGGGGGAGGAGGAGAGAGGGTGGGGGCGAACTCCCCTTGGGAGAGAGAGAGAGTGAGAGAGAGAGTGAGGGAAAGAGAGTAAGAGAGAGAGATTTAAGAGGTAAAAGGAAGTGGTTTTTTTCAATATCCAAAAAGTGAGTACAAGTGGAGAGATGGGGCCTATATATAGGCAACCACTCTTTACATGACCAAAATGTCCCTGACAATAGGACAAAAGACCGAGCATAACCTAGACTCAATCCTATGGGCCCATAACTAAGGAAATAAGGCCCAATTAAACAAAATAAGGGAAATGGACTAGAACCACATGACTCAATAAAGGAAAATACATAAGATAGGACTCAATAAAAGGAAAATACATAAAATGAACCTGGGAAAATGAAGATAACAAGTGGAGACCATAATCAATCCATATCAAGAGTGTGTAGACGACCAAAGCTAGAGGGAGTGTCGTGAGATGCCCTCATCAAATCCCCCGGGGTGGGGAGAACTCGACCCTGTCGAGTATGGGTCTGCCTGACTGTCGTACTGCTCCATCATGTCGGGGTCCAGGCACATCAAATCCTCCCGACTCACCCATGCATCCTCGGTCGGGGGACGGTTCTTCCACCTAACCAGATAGCGCTGATACACCTTGTGCCTTGTAATGATACTCTGCTCATCCAGTATTGCCTCTACCTGCTCTTGTCGGTCCCTCAAGCTAGAAAGTGGAGTCCCTCCGGGGGTGTCTCTCATAAGGGGGGGTAAAGGCTCAAGCTCCTCACTAGGTTCCACCGCGGGGCCTTTGTAGGGTACCAGGTCCGCCACGTTGAAGGTAGGGTGTACCCCATAGCTCTCTGGTAGGTCAAGCTCATAAGCATTGCTGCCAAGTCGTCGTAGAACTCGAAAGGGTCCCGACCCTCATGCTCTCAACTTGGAGGCAGGCCCGGGAAGGAGCCGCTCCGTCCTCACCATCACCGGGTCCCCCACTTGGAATTCACAGTGGCGCCGGTGAGCATCAGCCCGTCTTTTGTAAGCCTCATTGCTTTTACCTATATGCTTGCGGATGTCATCATGCAACTCTTTGATATGCTGTGCAAAGGATTCAGCTGAGACTGACACCCTAGCATGTGGGGGAAGGGGAATGAGATCCGAGGGCTTTCTAGGCCTAAAACCATGCACTGTCATGAATGATGATCCTATAGGGATGAAGGGAGGGCCTGGACAGCCAAATTCAGCCCTATCAAGTGTTAGATTGGTTTTGACAGACTTAGGAGGACCAGGGCATCCATGAATTGACCTATCATGCTTAGAAACCATGTGGACCTTGATGCACTTAGGTGGACCAGGGCAGCCACAAGTGGCCCTATCATGCATGAGACGGGTGAAGAGTGGGGGAAGACCAACTTGTCCAAATGTAAACCTATCATGCACTGGACCTAGTGTGTGAATGACACAAATGATGTGACTAGCCTGACCACATGATGCAAAAGGTTGTGATACATGGATTCTTATCAAGATGGTCCCATCTGTGAGATTTGGGGGTTTCCACTCATGGGGATCGAAGCGGTTCCAAGGGGTGGACATCTTGGGATGGGTCACTCCCTTATTTCCAAGGTTGATGCCACCCTTGGCATTGACTCTCATAGTGTGGGCGGAATTTTGGAATGGGTGGGTTAAGCCTGACATGGTGGGTGAGGGTAGGAGGGAGTGGGTGGTGGGTGAGGAGTACTTGGAAGCCCATATGGAGTGGCCAAATAGATCAAGATGGGTTAAGGGGTGGGTGATGTGGAGGTGGGTTTCAATCCAAGTGGTCGCCCTAGGGTCCCTAGCACACATAGGGAAGTGGAAATCATGAACCAGTGGGACTTATCGTAATGCTCCTTGCAAAGGGGCGAGGGGTAGGGAGAGATGTAGGAGGGCCAGGAGGTGGGTTGGTAATGAGGGGCTAGTGGGAAGGGAACATGTGGATCTAGGAGGACTTGGGTTGAGGGGAATGAGGCTTCTTCCCATCCTGGACCTTGAGCATTCCAAAGTATACACTCCCTAGTGTGGGCTGGGCACTCGTCTCCTAATGGGGTAAGCACCAAAGTGGATTCCTTAGGTTGATTGCCCTCTCCTTGTGGTAGGGGAGTGGTGTAAAATTCATCGGGAATTGAAATCCCTTTCCTTGTGGAAGGAGGGGATTTCCATTGAGTGGGGTCAAAAGGATCATAGAAATTGAAACTCTTATGGAGGGATCCCTCCATGTCCTTGGATAGGTTGGCCCAAGTAGGACGTTCCCCGATGCATGTTGAACCTTCATCGACAAGGGGCAACAACAAGAGTGTGGACTCACTAGGAAGTGTGACCTTGAGGAGAGGAGAGCATTTTTTTGTGGGGCTCATTGGGTCAAGTTCCCTAGGGGTTGGCAGGAAGATTAGAAGCTCACTAGTGCATTGGCCTATAGTGCAAATAGATGTAATGGAGCCAATGGATGAGTAGGCAAAGGCAATGTACTTGGGCTTAATGGGTTCCATGGCCAACATGCTAGTCAACCCCATTTGATAACTCAAACTCCTAAGTAGGTCTTCAAGGGTTTCCACAAAGCAAAAGGATTGATATGTTGTGTGACGAGAATGACATGGCACTAGTTGAACTTGCTCTATGGGGAGGTTGCATGGGGTTGAAGGGTACAAGATGGGACCTTTCTTGAGCCAGGTAGCTAGGGGCTCCTCTATGGTTAGCTCACCAGTGGGTGGGATGAGTTGCTCATGTTGGGGTTCGGGTTGGTTTTGTGCAATGGAGATTTGAGGCTCATTTTCCACTTTAACTGATCGCTTTTGAATGGTTTGCTTAAACTTGGAGAGGGCTTGGTTATAAGAATTTGGGAAGTGGAACTTTTTCTTGTCTCCCGGGGATTGCAAGTGACACCCTTTTCCTTCGGGGTCTATGATTGCTTGTTGTTCTTCCATCCATTCTTTTCCCAAAATAATATGTGACCCAAGGGGCCGAATTTTGCACCATGCTCCACTACCCCACGTAATGGATTTGGAGGGAATGCGGCTTACACAAGGTACGTAGAACTCTACAAAAACCCATTCCCCATGGATGACAATTTTCCCTTCTTGTGACAAGGAGTTCACAAGAGTTTGGGAGACATAATTTCCCGATTGGTACTCATCAAGGAACACAGTGGTGATTTTGTTGTGGGGTAGGACTACTTTGAAGCTAAAGGACATGGTGAACCGGTCACCGTGGGAATTGGGATTCATGGTATTATTGGAAGAAGATGAATTGCCTTGATAATGAGTTCCACTACGAGTGGTCATGCAAAGTTGGGTGGGCTATGCAAGGGTGTGTGAATGCACCTAAGAAAAACTTAGTGTGACCCAAGACTAGACTTGTAAGGACAAGCCTATGACCGCTCTGATACCACTTGATGTGGCACAGCCCAAAGACCACTAAATATGATGAGATGACCCTATGACTTAGACCCGCAAGCATACAAGCGCTCAATGATTCTCACGATGACGATTTTTGCTCACCCGATTCACACGTTCACCCGGTGGGTCCGGGAGATAATGATGAAGGTCCGGGGCGGGACCCAATTGTTCTAATGGACTTACAATGCTAGGGCTGACCCCAAATGAGTCTAGGATATCCAACTTTGTGGGCGGCTGGCCCGCAGGGCGGGGGCTTGGTGGCACTCACTCACGGTCCGCGGTGGATACTAACAAACTAGCATGCAAGTTCGAGCCCTCTTCTCACCGCCGACGAGCAATCAAAGCAATACTAAACTAGCAGGAATAAGGCTACTAAGGATAGTATCAGAAGCTCACCTGATCGGTGTGAAGACACCGATCCCGATCGGAGACGAGGGCGCGCCGGGAGGCGAGGGTATGCACCCGATCGCCGCGGCGATGTAGCTTGACCTGAAATTGCAAATGGTACAGCACTACTCCTCACGCAGGAGGGGTGATCTTGGGGTGGGGGTTATGCTTAATACATTCAAAACTACCTCCACGCAGGGAGGGGCCTTCAGCCGGCCAAGCGGGGTGGGGAGAGATGCAAAGGAAACCGAGTTTCCGAGCTTCACCGATTCTGTCTAGCTTCTGTAATTCTGGACAGGGAGTCGACGTTGATGCAGCCAATAAATCCACCGTGCTCAGAATCTGATGAGACTTGCGCCAAAAGATTGCTAACCGGAGAGGGGTGCCGCTTGAATTTTTGGATGACGTTCTGATTTGGGGGCTGACTGCTCCGGCGACTGGAAGATGGATGCAGCTCTGGTCTCTGGCCGAGCTCAGTCTGAAATAACAGGTTGCAGAAGCGGCCACGGTTGCTCCTGAGCTCCAAATCTGGCACCGCTGGACTCGTTGGAATCGTATACGAGTCTAATTTGCATAAAAATAAACAAGGAAGTCTTCTGATGTCGGAGATGAGCTGGATGTCTAGAGAAGTGGATGGTGGTCAGGACAGACTGTGAGGAGATAGACCAGTGTGGTTGTGGTAGAAAATTGGTATCTCTGGTTGTCGGATGCCGAACGGGATTCCGCCTTCTGTTCCTGGACGCTGACAGGGGGAGGAAGAACTTTGTAGAAGACCCTGAAGGCTGGTTCCTTCAAGGTTAGTCGTGGGAGAGTCTTCTCTGCCGCTCTGACTTCTGGTCTGAGAAGTTCTGCACAGTCGGAGAAGAATGATGGTTGCGGACAGCACCGAGCTCGGATGCCGACGAAACCACCTCGCCTTGAAATCTGACTTGCAGAAGAATCTAGAAATGTAGGCCTCGCCTCCTGAGTCGTTGAGGGATGACCGTGTCCTCCTCTGCAAGTGCTGTAATCCTGCTTCCTGAAACAGGGCGGGAATGAAGGGAAGATGAAGTGGTGGGGAAGGGAATGGCCAAGAGAGAAAGTGGTGGAAGGTGGTTCTACTGGCTATGGGAGGAAGATGAGTGGTGTTTGAGGGGTATTGGAGGCTATGGAGATGGAGGTGGGGGGGGGGGGCGAAGTGGGGCTGAAGAGAATATGATCTGCTAGTGAAGGTGGTGGAGGATGAGGGTGCACAAGAGAGAGGGGTGAGAGGGAGATGGTGGGGGCGAGCTTGGTTCAAGGGAGGGGGTTGAGGGGCGGTCAAGGCAAGGGAGGGAAGGTTCAAATTTGAAATGGGTCTAGGGAGGGGTGGGATTTGTGTGGGGAAGTGGTGGATTGTGTTGGGAGGTGGAGGATTTGCTTTGGGACAAAGAGAGGGGAGTAAATGAGGGGCTTGGGGAAGTGGAGGGTCTTAATGGAGGTGGGTGAGGTAGTGGAGGTGGTTGGGGGTTGGAGTAAGTGAGGGGGGGGAGGAGGAGAGAGGGTGGGGGCGAACTCCCCTTGGGAGAGAGAGAGAGTGAGAGAGAGAGTGAGGGAAAGAGAGTAAGAGAGAGAGATTTAAGAGGTAAAAGGAAGTGGTTTTTTTCAATATCCAAAAAGTGAGTACAAGTGGAGAGATGGGGCCTATATATAGGCAACCACTCTTTACATGACCAAAATGTCCCTGACAATAGGACAAAAGACCGAGCATAACCTAGACTCAATCCTATGGGCCCATGACTAAGGAAATAAGGCCCAATTAAGCAAAATAAGGGAAATGGACTAGAACCACATGACTCAATAAAGGAAAATACATAAGATAGGACTCAATAAAAGGAAAATACATAAAATGAACCCGGGAAAATGAAGATAACAAGTGGAGACCATGATCAATCCATATCAAGAGTGTGTAGACGACCAAAGCTAGAGGGAGTGTCGTGAGATGCCCTCATCAATCGTCTTCCTGACCCTTCAAGGCGGAGTTTTGTATAACTAATGCGCTCTTATGAAGTCGCTGACCAACAATGAAGCTGAGTACGAAGCTCTGATCATCGGGCTTTAGATGGCTCTCGACATGGGCATCAAATGTCTCAAAGCTTACGGGGACTCTCAGCTGATAGTCCGACAAGTCCTCGGCATGTACGACGTGTGGAAGCCTGAATTGGTCCCATACCATGCCACCGTCACCAGATTAACCCAGAAGTTCTATTTCTTTGGAATAGATCATGTTCCCAGAAGCAGCAACGCCCAGGCAGATGCCCTGGCTAAATTGGCAGCGGCCATCAAGCTCCTGCCTGAGGGCGAGGTCGACATCACAGTCAAGCACAGAAGACTGATGCCGGGCTCACTCGAAGGAAACTCTGGCCTCACTGTCTACGAGGTCCACGACCCTAACCAGAACACTCCTCCAGAAGATGAAGATTGGCGTGAGCCCATCGTCTAGTTCAAGAAAGGGTGGCTCCCTCCTGACCGAGCTCAAAGGGTTCAGCTACTCTGCTGAGCAACATCCTATGAGTTGATTGGCAACTCTCTGTACCGACTTGTCCACGAAAAGGACAAGTCGATTCTTTTGAGATGTGTCTCCCCAGCCGAGGCTCGAGCCATTATGCTGGAAGTTCACTTCGGATTGTGTGGTGTGCACCAGGCCGGAGATCGAATGAAACACAACATTAAGCTCAAAGGCTTCTATTGGCCAACCATGTACGCGGATTGCGTCCAATACTCCCATGCATGCTATCAGTGCCAAGTCTTTGGCCCAGTACCCAGAAGACCTCCTAACCCACTACATCCTACAGCCCCCACCTGGCCATTCGCCGAGTGGGGCATGGACATCGCGGGGCCTTTCCCGCCATCTTCTAAGGGCCATAAATACATCTTGGCCGCCACCGACTACTTCTCCCACTGGGCGGAGGCCCTTCTCTTGCGGGAGGTCACCAGCGAGGTAGTAGCCAGATTTGTTCGCCACAACATCATTTACCGATTCCGTACTCCCAGTCGTATCATCTCCGACAACATAACACCATTGAAGAACAGGGCCGTATACCAACTGGCAGCCAAATTTCACATCGACTGGAGGACATCTTCGGTCTACAATCCCCAAGCCAACGGCTTGGCGGAAGCCTTCAACAAGACCCTCTGTAAGCTCCTAGCTAAAATTGTTAGTCACCATAAACGTGACTGGGGTGAGAAGGTCTTCGAGGCGCTATGGGCCTACCGGACAATCTATAAAACCCCTATGGGATGTTCGTCATTCTCCCTTGTTTACGGTGCAGAGGCCGTTATCCCCATCGAAATCCAGTTAACCTTCTACCGCGTGGCGATCCACACCGGTCTTACCGGCCTTGATGAAAATGAATACCAGAGAAGGCTAGAAGAGCTCACCGATCTAGAAGGCAAACGGCTCGAAGCCTACAAGCACCTACAAGTATACCAGGCCCGCATGGCCTGAGCCTATGACAAGCTCGTCAAACGGTGAGCCTTCAAGCATGGTGATCTTGTCATGATCAAGGAAAAAGAAGTCATGGCAGGGCGCTCCAGTGGAAAGTTACAGCCAAATTGGCGGGGTTTATACATCATCCACAATGCCTACGAGGGTGGGGCGTACATGGTCGTCGACCACAAGGGTCACAAACCCTTCCCACCTCTCACTGGCAAACACATGAAACTATACTACACACCAGAACATGAGTTCGCGTGCCATCCAGACTAGAGGCGTGCGCCCCAGCGACTACCAGCAAAACCGGCCTTCTTCGGCGAAAGGCCAAACCCGCCACTGCTTCCAGCCTCCCATCCCAGTCAAGTAACAAGGCTGACTGAGCCCTTCCAGAACCACTATTAGACATTCTCGGGAGTCAGCCTCCCGCCTTTCATGTTTGCAACAACTGAGGCGAGGACACTCTGATAATAGCAACAACCTAGCCGTCAAGCTTCCCAGGTAAAAAACAAAAAACAAATAAACAAAAAATAGAGTTAAAAATAGAGATATCCCGGCGGCCCTAGTCATCCTCGTCGCAAGGAGGCAGTTGAGGGCAAAAAGGCCAACAACCCGGCTGGGGTGGAAACCCGAAAGGGCACCTCAGGTAAAATTGGGAAACCCCTCGACGTGAAAACCCGTAAGGGCGCGTTGAAAAAAGCTACAGGGGGTTGGCTCTGACGAAAACCCGAAAGGGTGGTAGAGCCGATAATGAGAAAATACATCTCCTCCCACCAATCAGGGTGGCCTTCAACCCACTCCTCAGCAGGTCGTACGCCTCTCCAGATACCGGCCTTTGATCAAGTCACATTGCCGGATCATTAACCCTGCAATCTCCAATCAACTGTATATCACCCCACTTAGCTCATTCTACCTTCGGCCCTCGCTCCGTCACGGCAGGCCAACAAGTCCCAGTGTCCACGTGACATCCTAGTCGCTATCCCGGCAAACTCCAATCTCAACTTATTCCCATATTTCTGTCATCCTACACTCCTACATCCTACACTCCTGTAAATCTTGAACTTCCAAGTCTTATTATGACCCCAGTTCCCCCTGTAATCCCTGACCCACCGGTTATAACCCCAATCACATCCTGCCACCACAAAGTGGCTCTCAGCACCGTAACGTGACGATTTCTAAAATCCCTTGCTAAAGGCAAAACAATATCCAGTCACCTATATCCTCCCGCTCCAGGTTATGTCCCCTGATAGCAGCATGCTATGGACAACAATCTCTCAAAAAATATACATATATATAAATGGGGTTAAAAATAGAGATACCCCAGCGGCCTCAGTCAACCCCCTCCGCAGGATTACTGAGGGCAAAAATTGCCACCAACCCAGCTGAGGTAAAAACCCGAAAGGGCGCCTCAGGCAAGATTGGGTAACTCCTCGGTGTGAAAACCCACAGGGGGGCATCAGAAAAAGTAAAAGGGGGCCAGCTCTAGCGAAAACTCGCAAGGGCGGTAGAGCTGGTAAGGAGAAAAAAAAACCCCTCTCTCCTCCTGTACTCCTCACTGATGGAGGTCGTCGACCTTAATGCCTCGTCAACGGCAAGCTCAACATCATTCCACAATAATGATGGCCAACACACCCCCGAGGGTAGGCCATCACCAGCTTCCAGTCCAGCATTTCGGCTACAACACCTTCACAAGCTAGCTGCCCAATCTCCAGTTCCAGCATCTCGGCTACAACGCCTTCACATGTCAACCACTCAGTCCCAGTCCCGGCATTTCGGCTACAACGCCTTCACAGGCCAGCCATCCAGTCTCCAATTCCAGCATCTCAGCTACAACACCTTCATAGGTCAGCCACTCAGTCCCAGGCCCAATATTTCGGCTACAATGCCTTCATAGGCTAGCCCCCCAGTCTCCAGTTCCAGCATCTCGGCTACAACACCTTCCCAGGTCAGCCACTCAATCTCAGTCCCAATATTCCGGCTACAACGCCTTCACAGGCCAGCCGCCCAGTTCCAGTTCCAGCCAGTAGTCCCAACTGCCAGCTACAACGCCTCAACGGGCTAGACGGCCGTCTCCGGTTCCAGTCTCCATCTCCGGTTGCAATCCCAGTTCCAATGCCAGTCCCAGTCCCAGACACAGTTTCAACCTCCAGTCCCTATCCTAGTTCTTGGCTGCGAGGCCTTCCCGGGGCACCAGTCCAGCTCAGCCCCAGTTCCCAGACTAATGTGAAGTACATTTCCGACTAATAACATGACAATAGCCGATAATCTGTCGCTCGGCCTACGATCCACACACTCCAGAATCACCGCAGTAGCCTTAACCATGTAAACCGTCACATCACTATAGGTCTATGTCGGCCTCATGCCACATAGGCTTTTATCCTTCAAGAGGATTAGCCCCCAACATCCGGTCACTATTCCCTACTTCCTAGTACCCAGCATCCAGTTACACCATTTCCCACGCTCAGTCCCCTGTTCCTGCGCCCGAAATCTGGTAAGCCCAGTCCTCTACCCCCTGTGCCAGTACACGGTAGAAGAATCAAGCACGACTAACAGTAAGTGGTTGCCAGTCCATACACACAACACTGTTCCACCAGAGAAGAGATGGGACAACCCAGTAAATAACCAAAAGTTCGGAAAGTTATCATTAACACTCCGTAAAGGGAGCCCAAGACATGCCCTTAGGGTGAAAAAACCCATACAATCTGGATAATACAACAAAAGGGGATAGAAATACAATCACATCCCAGGCTCGCTCCCCTCCAGTGTCGCAAGATGAGAGTTAGCAGGCTCAAGCTTTGCCTCCAGGGTCGACAAAAGTTGAGTATTGGCCTTGGCCGTTGTCTCGGCCTCCTGCCACTCAGCTCGGGTACGTTCGGCGGCCGACCGCTCGTCCTCCAAGGACTTCCTCAAGGCCTCAACCTGGCTCTCCGCCTCTCCCAACTGCACGGCGCGGTCTCGGGAAACCAACGCGGCTGCCTCGGCATGGCCCCTCTGCTCACCTACGGCCGACACAAGCCGGGCCCACTGCTCCTGCGCCTCTCGGATGGCTGCTAGCCTTTGATTCCTCTGCTCCTGAGCCTCGTGAAGGCCCAAGTACTCTGCCCAGATCCCGGCCAACCCGGACATCCAGAGCTCGCGCGGGAAGCCAAGCGCGTGGTAGCCCTGGGTGCACTAATGAGGGCATCTCACGACACTCCCTCTAGCTTGGGTCGCCTGCACACTCTTGATGTGGATTGATTATGGTCTACACTTGTTATCTTCATTTCTCAAGTTTCATCTTATGTATTTTCCTTTTATTGAGTCCTATCTTTTGTATTTCCCTTTATTGAGTCATGTGGTTCTAGTCCATTTCCCTTGTTATGCATAATTGGGCCTTATTATCTTAGTTATGGGCCCATAGGATTGAGTCTAGGATATGCTCGGTCTTTTGTCTTATTGTCAGGAACATTTTGGTCATGTAAAGAATGGTTGCCTATATATAGGCCCATCTCTCCTCATGTACTCAACTTTTGATGAATCAATTTGAATAGAAACATTTCCCACATCTCACTCCCCTCCACTAAATTTCTCTTCTCTCTTATTCTCTCATTATTTCTCTCTCTCTCTCCCAAGGGGAAGAGTTCGCCCCCCTCTCTCTCTCCTCACTTCCCACCCACTTTCTCTCTCTCTTCCCCTCCCCAATAACTCCTCCCAAGTTCCCACACCACTCCCATAACTCCACCCTAGCCCCAAGGTATCCTACACCAATCAAAACCCCACCCTCCAACCACCACCTACCCCTTCCACTTCTCAAAGCACCTTCCCACCCTCCCAAGGCTGAAGGGACTTCTCCCAAGGACCCAAATTCGAATTTCCCTCCCCTTGGGCTATGCCCTTTCATCTCCCCCACCCCCAAGCTCCCAAGTTCGCCCCCCCTCTCCCTTGCTCTCCCCTTGTACACCAAGAGCTCCTCCTCCCCTCCACTCATCTCACAGCCCTCTCCAACCATTTCCCCCCCACCCTTCATTACCCTACAGCTCTCACAACCCCTAAACACCTCACATCTCTCTCCCATAGCCACTAGACACACCTCCCACCCCATTTCCCCAACCACACCATTCACCTATAGCCATTTGCATTTTCAGGTTCAGGCCAGGACGCCGGTTGCAGATTGGCAGCAGATTGCAGAGGGCACCCCGTCGTCTCCTGAGGGCTCCTGGCGACCTATCTTACATCTTCGGAAGCGTCATCGAGCTAGCTTTCCAACGGTGGTGGTCTCGCATCCATCCGAGTCCGGAGCTGTTCGTAGTCGAGGATCTCGTCCAACTGCGCAATCTGCCCCTATCTGAAGACCTGAAGCTGAAAGAAGAGGTTTCCACGGCCAGCTCGTGAAGGATCTGAGCGCCATTTTTGGAGGGCAGAAACTACGTCCAGTTAGCTTTCATCTCCAAGAAGAAGGACCTCAATCGGCCACCGGAGCTACCAGTTACAATTTTCTTCGCCGGAGGGTGCAGTCTGCCACCTGTGGGTCCAGGTTTGACCTGTCCTCACTTATCCGGCCGCCATTCTTTTCTCCGAACTCCGATTGGGGCCCCGTCAACTCCTGCTTGAAGCTACTCCGACCACGATCGCGTCACCACCAGTTTCGTCTGGATTGGAGTTCGGGAGAGTCCGCAGAGCTTTCTGCAATAGACTGCACCAACTCTACACCAGTCTGAGATAGAACGTTGCTGTCCTGTTCCAGTCGCCGGCCCAATCAGCCCCGAGTTTCAGAGCCTTCCCAAAACATCAGACATCACCCTCGGTCAGTTGGAGAACTTTTGGCATAGGTTTCATCAAGATCTGAGTTCCGAGGAGTCTGTGGCAGCGTCAACACCAACACCCTGTCCAGCGAATATGAAGATTGGCAGAACCGGCAAACCTTGGAAAGTCGGGTTTTCTCGCATAATTCCCCCACCCCGCTTGGCCGGCTGAAGGCCCCTCCCTGCGAGGAGGTAGTATTGATTGTAATAAGTCTAATCCCCACCCCAAGATCATCCCTCCTGCGAGAGGCGTAGTGCTGTACCCCTTTAATTTTCAGGTCAAGCGACACCGCCGCAGCGATCGGGTGTATACCCTCGCTTCCCGGCGCGCCCTCGTCTCCGAGCGGGATCGGTGTCTTCACACCGATCAGGTGAGCCTCTGATACTACCTTTGATTGCCTTATTTATGTGAGTTTAGTATTGCTTTGTATGCCTGTCGGACGGTGAGAAGAGGCCCCGTACTTGTATGCTACTTTGAAGGTGTCCACCGCGGACCGGGAGAGAGTGCCACCCAAACCCCGCCCTGCGGGCCAGCCGCCCACGAAGTTGGGAATCCTAGGCCCTTTGGGGTCAGCCTAAGCCAACTAAGTCAATTAGAATCATTAGGTCTCGCCTCGGACCCTTGTCATCATCCCCTGGCCCCGCCGGGTGATCGCGTGTGCCGAGTGAGTAAGACGCTATCGTGAGAATCATTGGAGTGCTTGTATGCTTGCGGGTCTAGGTCCTAGGTTGCTCATTTCATACTTAGTCATCCTTGGGCTGTGCCACATCATGCACTCTCTCAGCCGCTACCTCAGACCCTCCGGAGAAGGAAGAGGGTCGCCCTGCAAATAGCCTCGGGCTCGCAGGAGCAAAGAGGCACCCGTGCTCATGGCCTGTAGCGGCTCCGACGGAGAGACAGACGTGGGCCAATCAATGCCCAAGCTCAGGGAAGGGTCGCCCCTCTTGGCCAGCACATCACCAGAGCCTGCACAGTCCCAGCAAACACAAGGTGAAGTAAGCAATACATGCAAAGCTTCCCATGATAAACAAGGTGGAAAACCCGATAAAAGTCCAGCTTTTACCCGGTCTGACTCCTTTCACCCCCCCCTCTTGGGTGTCGTTGATCGCAGGACTTCACGATGGCTATCATGGCGGGCCGAAAACCCCGAGCCAGTCTGGACTGTCCAGACTGGGTCTGGTGGACTGTGTGCTGAAGTCGGGGCTCTCATGAACTCCTCCGAACTCCGCCGGAGGTGGGACCGGTGCAAAAACTTCCTTGGGTGGCCAAGGATCACGCTGGAGAAGTTTGGGGGCGATCGGGGCCCGACTTGGGCTGTGGCAGCTCGGAGACCGGTGCTGCTCCTGGGTGACTCTGTCTGGTCCAAAAAGGCACTTGCCTGATATAGAAGGTGCCACAGCCTTTCTCGAACTCCGACTGGGGAAGGGTTGACGTTGACGCGACCGTGGGAAAGCTGGCTTCGCACTGGAACTGACGGGAATGCCAGCGGAGGCCTAAGTAAAGTGTGGTGGCCAGGAGAGTAGTACTAGGTCTAACCTGGTTCTGCCGGAGCTGACCTGCGCACGCCAGTGGGAATGGCAGGAACGGGGTGCTCTGGTGGTCGACTGACCTTCTTCTTTCAGGGACGGGAAGAGGACTTGAAGTACTTCACCTTGGCCAAATGGTGGGCCTAGAAACTTGACGGAGTAGTTGTGGGAGCTCCTGCAAGTCATCTCATGTTGTCTGCTGGAGGCAGCCAGCGCAGGCCGACGAAAATGGCTTTTCCGGGCTGCACCAATGTCGGATGACGGTGTTCCAACTCCAGTTGCGAAGCTGGTCCGGAGAGGTTTTTAACGGTGCCAGGCTGGTCTCCTGGAACCGTGCGGAGTGACCAGGGTTGACGTTGCAAACCAGTGGATGACCTTGCTGTTGCTGTCTCTGGGTGGTAGTTGTGCTACAGGATGGGAAATGGGGAAGATGAGAGGGGAAATGGGGTGGATAGGTTTGGGCGTGACCCCTGGCTATGAGGTGGTCAGGGAGGGGGAGAACCAAGGTGAGAGAGAGACGGGGAGAATGGGGGCTGGAGGTCGGTTCTAGTAGGTGGTGGAAGGGGAGCTGCGAACTGGAGTGCCAAGGGGTGAGAGAGGGAGAGGAAGGGGGAGATCTGATGGGAATCGACGCCGAGTTAGTACTTTTCATATTGCATTTATATCCTTTAGTTTATTTTTATATCCACGGGAAAGTATACGCGCAATTGTACGGCTTTATCGGCCAATGCGTCACTCCCGTAGATTATGTGGGTTTCTATGTAATTTGCCCATGGGACCAGCAAGGGGGCCCTCAGCCCTTTCCCATTGGTCCACCTAGACCATGTGGGGCTGGTCAACCAGCCTAGGTGGCCTTCTAGATGAGTGGACTAGTCATATGCCACATGGGTAGACAAAGGGTTAAGAATGTCAACATTCTACACCCATCCCACCTACCCCCATTCAACCTTCCATTCAAAACCTACCCATAGTCAATAGGCCGCCCCCCCTTCATTTTTTAATGTTTTTTTTTGTGTTTGTGGCATGCAATCCCAGCCCTTCAATCCCCATCCCTAGATCTAAGGGTGGATAATTGATTTGGTTGGAATAATATAAAAGATTGTATTTTTATGTGAAAATCAATGAAAATCAGAATTTTGTTGAATGAGCAAGAGCTAGCTGCGCCCCCAGCCCTCTCTCCTCTGGTTCTCCCCTTCCCAAGTCTCCATTCTAGAGTGGTATCTCCTTTCCCCACCCTCCGGTGATCATCGGTGCCGCCGCCGCCGCCGTTCGTGCCGCCATCGAGCCGCCGCTGCAGTTCTGTCCGCGCAGTACCACAGCAACTTCCACGAAATTCCCACCTCAGCCATGAGCTCAGATGGAGCTGGCAATTTTACTGGGTGTTCCAAGGTGTCAAGAACATCCCCTAAATTTTGGTTTGTCATTCAGATCCCGTTTAGTATTTTTAGATTTTCGTCCACTCTTCCACTTCTGTTCTGTCTGCTGTCTGTTTCCATTTTCACCCGCCCTGAGGGCCCACTTTTTGAGTTTTTTTCATCCCACAAATTTTACTGGCGTTTCCTTCCATCAACCCCTTCATCTACGATTTTTCTTAATTTTTGGTTCGTCCATCTCATATTTTCTAAAAATCGTTCTCAGTCCCATCTACAGTTCTGTCCACCTGTTCCCAGATCCGAACACCAGTCACTTCAAAAATCATATCAAATCACCCCCACCTCCAACTCTAATTCCCGAAATTGTCCCAGTTCCGTGGTTTGATTATCAACAACTTTGAAGAAGAGATCAAAGTCCGAATCCCACTGTAAGTAGGCGGTCAATGGCCTTTTACAGGGATCTGATATGCTGATCTGAGATTTCTGGAGCAGTGGAGCAGAAGATTGAAAAATATCTAAGGCCCTGGTCCGCATAGGTTCAGAGGAATCCACTAGCCCTACGTTTGAGGATTTTGAGTCCTCTTTCCAACGGCACTGGTTTCGTCGCATTCCGGCGACGGGGCTGATCACAGCGGCCATTTTCGTCCGAGCGCGCGCTGCAAAACAGCAGCAACCAGCCCGTGGGCAGCAATTCCGACGGGTACCGAACGGAGCCGCCCGGCCTCCGATCGCCGTTCCGGCGTGCCGCCAGCCCGGGGATCGCTTCTACCAGTGTCCCCACCACAGCGGTGACACCGGGTCCCACACGGCCCCTCCGGACAGCGCGTGGGCCCCACGGTCGTGATTACGCGTGTAACCGAATCAACACACGAAGCTGCCCGTCATCCCGAATTCGGTCCTCCCGGGCCCATTTGTGTCGCCCTTTACCTCCCTGTGTGGAGTGGGCATATTCCCATTGCTGTAATTATTGTGTGTTAAGTTCCCCGGGAGTACGAGTTTCGGCCGGGTCCGTCATCCCCACGCCGAGCGCGTGGAGGTATCGTTCTCACTCCCTACACTCGGCATTTGCTTATTTTCATATATACTTGTTTATGCCGCTGCTAGAGAGCATGATAGGGTAACTAGCTCGCTTTCTATTTGTATCACCGCTGCTGCGAGAGTGAGCATTACCGTCCCGTGACCCGATCCGGGCACGAAAGAGAGAGCCGACCACCCTAGCTCTTGCCGGTTTCTCAACCGCGCACGTCCGACGCTTCCCTCGTTAAGGGACGATCGCGAGCTTGTCGTGTCCGTGTCTCGTCCCGCATCAATTTGGTATCAGAGCGAGTTTGAGTCTAGGGTGTCAAAAAAAAAGAGTGTGTCATTTATGTCTAGTCATTCGTCATCATTGTTTTAAAACAAAAAAAAGTGTCTTTTTGCATTGCCCCCCTTTACTCGGTATATCAAAAGGTGTTGTCCGAACGTTAGGCCACGCCTATCGGGAAGGCCACACACTTGTGCGAGTGATCTTCGGATCGGTTATCTCCGCCACGTACCGAGTCTTGGTTTACGTCTAGGGTCCTTAGTGTGCATGCATTCCAAACTTGCATAGTCGATCTAGTGTCTTGTCACCGTGTGTATGCATGTCCATGTCCACTACCCATGGTCGATCCCCAAGACCATACGTCCGAGTGGTCAACTTTTGTGGCCAAAATGAATGTCCTCATGGACCGAGCCTTTGGTTTTGCCCCTCTCATTATGAAAGCCGCTCTACCCAACGGGTCCACAACGGAACTCCATTTCACCGATAGGGAGTCGGATAATTGGGTTTCTCTTGACATCGTGGAGTCTCTCTCCAAGACATGCGAGATTGTCCGCGATGGTGATTTTGCTTGTGTTGAGTTCTATAAGAGGATCGGCTCTGTTCTCTACACCGATGGCGCATGGTGCAGGATCGGCACACTTGTTGGTTCATGCATTATTTTAGGGCAAAAGTGGTTAGGAGAGAGAAGGGCCAATCTTGACTGGGACAAGAGGACTTGCACCTTATGCCCACCATACCTACCCGGTAAGATCACCCTTAGGGACCCCGTATGTCCAGCCACCCAGCCCCAGCGGCCCACTCCACCTTCGGATTCGCGCTTGGAGCCACCTCATCCCGAGCCACCCGTATTTCTAACGGGTACATTATACATAGCCGAGCCGCTTCTTAGTTGGCTCAAGGATGACTTGGTCCCACTCCCTTACCCGTCTATGGACCCTACCCTACCTTTGGTGTCCGTCAACTCCTACCACACAACTTTTCGGTCTAGTCACCATGTCGACACTTTGGATGACCTTATTATGGGATTAGATTCACAATGGGAGTTGACGCATCTTTTGGCCCGAGGCTTTGACCAACCCGCTAGTCTTAGCTTCACCCATCCGGCCTTAAGATCCATTACCTCCGTGTGCACCGTGGGGTGTGTCACCACGGAGATTCTTCTACTCCTCCCGATGCCGGCCGAGTCCGACTTCATTTCCTTTTGCCCGAGGGAGGAAGTTTATTTTCTTCACATGACCATTGTCCCGTTCACTATGACGGATGAAGGTGAGCATTCATACCTTCAAGATTTTCACGATTGGGACCGTGTCATGGAGGAACCCATCTCCCGGGGTCATACCTTCTTTGACCCTTTTGACCCCTCCACTAGTGAAGCTCCCGAGCTATCACCTTCCCTCCACCTCCATGTCATGTTGGAACCCACCATAAGGGGTCATACCTTCTTTGATCCCTTTGACCCCTTCCCTAGTAGATCCCTAGACCCTATATATTCCCTTCACTTCTTCAGGGAAGTCCACCTTCATACCCCTTTCCTACGGGTTGGGTCCTCCATACCCACCAAGCCCGTCCACGATACACCTACACCCGGCTCTTCCACACCCGGCTTTCCTAACCCACTCAAGTCTCCTAAATCTAAAGGGCCGTCCATGCATGACTGGGTCATACTTGGATGTTTAGGTGTTCCCTATACCACCCATCTCCGGTTACATAACATGCATGCATGGCACACATTCGGGTGTCCTGGTCCGCCGTCACCCATGTACGGGTCGGACTAACATTAGGTATGTCTAGGGTCATATGTGAGTCGGTGTGTTTTCCTTGTGTGGTTTATTTTGTGTGGTTTGTTTGCATGGTTTGTGTGTTGTTAGTCTGCATGAGTCTTGTGCAAGCTCGTTGTCGGTCTCTTATGAGTAAGAGGCGAGTGGACTCACTTGATGAGTATGGGATCGGTTCTATTTTATACCCGGATCAGTCACCTACAGGGACTCAGCGGTGATTCCTAGTGAGTCTTCGAGCTACTTCCTTCCCTTTTGAGAGTGCCCCACTCGGAGTGTCCACCTTTAGCCCATAGCAGTTTGTGCATATCGCGTATATATGGAATGAGCAGGTACCGATCACTTGGAGTGGAGCATACCCGCGCTACTTGGCACGGTGACGGATCCGCCGGAGTACTCGAGCATCCCTACCCCTACTCGACGGGGTCGAGTTCCTCCCACCCGGGGAGAGTTGATGGGAATCGACGCCGAGCTAGTACTTTTCATATTGCATTTATATCCTTTAGTTTATTTTTATATCCACAGGAAAGTATACGCGCAATTGTACGGCTTTATCGGCCAATGCGTCACTCCCGTAGATTATGTGGGTTTCTATGTAATTTGCCCATGGGACCAGCACCTTTCCCATTGGTCCACCTAGACCATGTGGGGCTGGTCAACCAGCCTAGGTGGCCTTCTAGATGAGTGGACTAGTCATATGCCACATGGGTAGACAAAGGGTTAAGAATGTCAACATTATACACCCATCCCACCTACCCCCATTCAACCTTCCATTCAAAACCTACCCATAGTCAATAGGCCGCCCCCCCTTCATTTTTTAATATTTTTTTTTGTGTTTGTGGCATGCAATCCCAGCCCTTCAATCCCCATCCCTAGATCTAAGGGTGGATAATTGATTTGGTTGGAATCATATAAAAGATTGTATTTTTATGTGAAAATCAATGAAAATCAGAATTTTGTTGAATGAGCAAGAGCTAGCTGCGCCCCCAGCCCTCTCTCCTCTGGTTCTCCCCTTCCCAAGTCTCCATTCTAGAGTGGTATCTCCTTTCCCCACCCTCCGGTGATCATCGGTGCCGCCGCCGCCGCCGTTCGTGCCGCCATCGAGCCGCCGCTGCAGTTCTGTCCGCGCAGTACCACAGCAACTTCCACGAAATTCCCACCTCAGCCATGAGCTCAGATGGAGCTGGCAATTTTACTGGGTGTTCCAGAGGTGTCAAGAACATCCCCTAAATTTTGGTTTATCATTCAGGTCCCGTTTAGTATTTTTAGATTTTCGTCCACTCTTCCACTTCTGTTCTGTCTGCTGTCTGTTTCCATTTTCACCCGCCCTGAGTTTTAGGTCTTAGGCCCACTTTTTGAGTTTTTTTCATCCCAAAAATTTTACTGGCGTTTCCTTTTATCAACCCCTTCATCCAAAATTTTTCTTAATTTTTGGTTCGTCCATCTCACATTTTCTAAAAATCATTCTCAGTCTCATCTACAGTTCTGTCCACCTGTTCCCAGATCCGAACACCAGTCACTTCAAAAATCATATCAAATCACCCCCACCTCCAACTCTAATTCCCAAAATTGTCCCAGTTCCGTGGTTTGATTATCAACAACTTTGAAGAAGAGATCAAAGTCCGAATCCCACTGTAAGTAGGCGGTCAATGGCCTTTTATAGGGATCTGATATGCTGATTTGAGATTTCTGGAGCAGTGGAGCAGAAGATTGAAAAATATCTAAGGCCCTGGTCCGCATAGGTTCAGAGGAATCCACTAGCCCTACGTTTGAGGATTTTGAGTCCTCTTTCCAACGGCACTGGTTTCGTCGCATTCCGGCGACGGGGCTGATCACAGCGGCCATTTTCGTCCGAGCGCGCGCTGCAAAACAGCAGCAACCAGCCCGTGGGCAGCAATTCCGACGGGTACCGAACGGAGCCGCCCGGCCTCCGATCGCCGTTCCGGCGTGCCGCCAGCCCGGGGATCGCTTCTACCAGTGTCCCCACCACAGCGGTGACACCGGGTCCCACACGGCCCCTCCGGACAGCGCGTGGGCCCCACGGTCGTGATTACGCGTGTAGCCGAATCAACACACGAAGCTGCCCGTCATCCCGAATTCGGTCCTCCCAGGCCCATTTGTGTCGCCCTTTACCTCCCTGCGTGGAGTGGACATATTCCCATTGCTGTAATTATTGTGTGTTAAGTTCCCCGGGAGTACGAGTTTCGGCCGGGTACGTCATCCCCACGCCGAGCGCGTGGAGGTATCGTTCTCACTCCCTACACTCGGCATTTGCTTATTTTCATATATACTTGTTTATGCCGCTGTTAGAGAGCATGATAGGGTAACTAGCTCGCTTTCTATTTGTATCACCGCTGCTGTGAGAGTGAGCATTACCATCCCGTGACCCGATCCGGGCACGAAAGAGAGAGCCGACCACCCTAGCTCTTGCCGGTTTCTCAACCGCGCACGTCCGACGCTTCCCTCGTTAAGGGACGATCGCGAGCTTGTCGTGTCCGTGTCTCGTCCCGCATCAAGATCTCTCTCCAAGGTTTGAATTTAGATTAATGGAGGTGGTTAATGGATGCCTTGGGGATGTGGAGGGGTGTGTGGGGAAGTGAAAGGGTGGCTTGGGGAGAGGGAGAGTTGTGTTGGGGATTGAAGAGGTGTCTAGGGAGTGGGGATTCTCCCTTGGGGCTGGAGGGGAATTGAATGGGTGGTATGGGGAAGGGGGAGGGGTTTTAATAAGGAGTGAATGGGGGAGAGAGAGAGGGAATTTGAATTTTGGGAAGGGGGAGGAGAGAGGAGAGAGAAAGGTGTGAATTTGGGAGAGGGGGAGGAGAGAGAAGGGGTGCGCCCCCCTTTGAGAGAGAGAGAGAGAGAGAGAGAAAGAGATAAAGAGAGAGAGGGGGGGGAATGGGAGATAATTCTTGGAAATTCCAAATTTAATTGATCACTCAAAAGTTCTTACAAATGGAGGGAGAGGGGGTCTATTTATAGGCTCACATAATTTCTATGACCAAACTAGCCCTGACCAAATGAGCTAATGGCCATACGAGTCCTGAAGGGGGTGCCCATGGGCCTAACCCACTAGTTGGGCCCAATTGACTCCACTAACCACTCTCATGACCCATTAACTGACTAAATGACTCAGACTCAAATAAAATGAAAATTACATGTTGTGACTCAAAATTAAGTGACGGAAATGATGATGCGCCGATGGCGAGCAACTGGAGTCCCAAAAAAGATGGAGTGGCTGGGGATGTCCCCATCACTACACCTGCGTCTGCAGAGGGAGAGAAGAGAGAGGTGATAGGGAGAAAGGGGGGGAGGAGCTGCAATTTTGTTTCTTCTGTTCTCCACCGGCGTACCCATCTTCTTTTTCTTCTTGTTATCTCTTCTATTATAGGGTAGATCCCCCCTTTGTGTTTGTTCTTCTGTCGCCCTCTTGGCCTTTATGGATGAATAAAAAGAACAGTTGTTCTGTGTTTATGCTTTTGCTTGCCCATCTCACTGTCGTTCTTCCTCCCTCTCTACCGTGAATGACGTCACGCGGAGAGAAAAGGGAGCGGCCAACTGAAAGGGATGCTGTAGCATTGGTGGAATGAGGATAATGACACACACGTGCTTGCTGATATAAAAAAGGGCAGAAATTAAACGGCCATGGCGGGAAGTGACTAGCAGCGGGCCTCGGGGGGGAAGGGATGGTGCAAAATTTAAATTGTAGAAATAAAATGGCAGAATTTAAACGGCCATGGCGGGAAGTGACTCGCCGCGGGTCTCGGGGGTATGGGAATGGTGTAGAAATTAAATTACAAAAATAAAATGATGGAATTTAAACGGCCATGACGGGAAGTGACTCGCCGCGGGTCTCAAGGGGAAGGGATGGTGCAGAATTTAAATTGCAGAAATAAAATGAAAGAATTTAAATGGTCATGGTGGAAAGTGACTCGCCGCGGGCCTCGGGAGGATGGGATGGTGCAAAATTTAAATTACAGAAATAAAATGGTAGAATTTAAACGGCCATGGCGGGAAGTGACTCGCCGCGGGCCTCAGGGGGATGGGATGGAAAAGAATTTAAAAGGGGAAGGGAACTGCCGCGGGAAGTGATTCTCCGCGTGGGTTTATGCAGGCATGAAAGGTCAGGCAAAATAAGAGAACCACACAAGAACCGCCGCGGGAAATGACTATCCGCGCAGTTTTAGAACAATACAGAACTGCCGAGGGAAATGACTCTCTGCGCGATTTTAGAACAATACGGAACTGCCGCGGGAAATGACTCTCCGCGCGGTTTATTAACAGAGATAACAGAAACAAATAGAAATGTTAGAAATGCACATAGTAAAGAACCGCTGCGGGAAGTGACTCTCCGTGGATTTTAATGGAGGATGGGAACAAAAAGAAAGAGCGCGTGTGTGGGATTGGTGTGAACGCCAGGGGCTGAGGGCCCCGAAAGGAAAGAACAAGTGATCGCTTACCTTAGACACGGGAGATGGTATGGGTCCCTTTTTCCTCTTCCTTCGACTGACCGATGAAGAGGGCCTTCTTTAGTTACCCTTATTAAAGAACAAACAAAGCAAACAACCGAGTCAGAACATTGGCAGTATAGTATCAGCCCCTTGTGAGGAAAAGAATAAAACCATGAGCGAGCACACACCTAGTTGGTATTGTTTTAAACCCCTTTTAGTGCAAGGGTGGTAGGGTGCTTATGATAAATGAGACAGCGTGCGATGACACGCGATATGCAGAACTTCTCTTAAGTAGAGAGCGGGTACGAATGGAAATGGAAGATGATGCATGCAGTTAACAATAAAGAAGAGTAACGGGGGAGAAGGGGCTTATTGGGGGCACTAATGGCGGAATTCGACGAAGCTTCGGTAGCGATTCGGCAGCACTTCGGCTGCATGAGGATGACGTGTAAGCGCGGCGGATGAGGTAGCCTTCCTCTCGCGAGCACCCGGGCAGCCGGAAGTCTGGTAAAACCCCCCCTAGAAGGGCTTTGGACCTCGAAATGGATTTGGCAGTGTCTCCCCCTCTTTTGCTGGATATGAAGCTCTCTGGTTTCGAGGGAGGGGGTCCTCTATTTATAGGGAAAATTTTGATTGACGTGTCTTGGGTCTGGGACGCATCAAAGTTAAAGCGTCCCGTTGACCAGACGCGTTGATAATTAAAATATTGATTTTGCTGAGATTGACACGTCCATGGTCCTAGACGCCTTATTTAAACGCGTCCATGGTCCCAGACGCTTCTATCCTCTTCCACAAAAACGGCGCCGAAAGCCACCGAAAGCGACGAAAGTGAGAGGTTTTGGCGCCTAACCTTGACTTTTAAAGCCACGTCTGGTAAGCAAGACGTCTTCTTTTTTGGTTTTATTTGATTCTTCAAACTGAACAGCGTGGCTGGTGCCGCCCGCGTGCTGCACGAGGGTTGAAGGAGGCGTCTTGAGACCATGATGCATTTCAAGAAAAGAAGGAAAATGTCAAAAATAGAGAAATTTTAAGAAGGCATCATGACAGGGTGACACCTTTAAAGGAGGCGTCATGGCAGGGTGACACCTTTAAAAAAAGTGAAAAAATACCAAAAACGGGGAAATTTTAAGAAGGCATCAGGGCAGGGTGACACCTTTAAAGGAGGCGTCAGGGTAAGGTGACACCTTTAAAAAAAGTGAAAAAATATCAAAAAAGGGAAAATTTTAAGAAGGCGTCATTGTAGGGTGACACCATTAAAGGAAGCGTCAAGGAAGGGTGACACCTTTAAAAAAGTGGAAAAATGGCAGAAAATGGAAATTTTAAGAAGGCATCAAGGTAGGGTGACACCTTTAAAGGAGGCGTCACCTCCCCTGCCGCGTTTAAAACTTTTCTCGAAAAAATTCTAAAAAATAGATAAAAATACCAGAAAAATAGGAAATCACCCAAGTAATTCAAAATGTGAAAGTCGCCTTAGAACATCATAGTGTAATATGAGATTTACTCATGATAATGTCAAAAATGACGTGTCTATAGCTACCCCGCCTTGGCGTTTACTTTGCAAGGGAGTGACACGTAGTGGAATAGAATAGAAGTGTAATGAAATAGAGTGAGAACGGACTAAAAAGTAGATGTCAAGGTGTGATGAGACACATTTTCAACATTACGGTTTGGAATCTTTTCAGAGTGTCAATGAGACAACATTGAAGAAGGTCTTTCAAATTCAACGATTGTTTGGACAGAAATCAAACAAGGAAGGGGAAGATGTGCACTTAGACACAAACAGAAAAAGGGATCAACTTCTCTACGCGAAAGTACATGGGTCGTAAACTTGTAGGTTTTACCTTTGGGGAGTGATTACCAGTCAATGTAGAAGTGCTGTGACCAAGGTGGGTCAAACGGAGTAAAAGTAAAAGAATATTTGAGGATCAATCCAAACAATGGTCTCTTCCAGAAAAATGGTCCTGGGTAGTCTCAAAGAAACTCAGTACTCAATTCGGAATGGAATATTTCATATTAGAAGAACTTAAGCACAACGGCTTCCACAATTGAATTATTTGAATGATCTTCTGCAATGAAATCAAAGTCCTACATGAATGCATGCTAGGTTTAAAGGAAAAATAAAAATAAACTAAAATAGAAGATAGCCAAGGATAATATTGTCAAGTTGTTAAGAATGGTTCAGGTTACCAATTCGGTGAGCTGATACTGACCCGGAGGCCCGTTTATCTACGTACCGACTCACCGAACGGAACCATCGTCCCCACGCTATGACAACTTAACGGCCTATCCGTGCAACCCGAATTCCTCTGAAATCATCACTATTTTTGTTGAAGGGGAACTCAATTCAAGATTCGTTTAGGTCGTAAAGTCCTTGACATGTTCTAGTAGCATAACTATCATATAATACAATGCATGACATGGTGACGGATGGTGGCACATGGTGAGACAAGGTGGGAGAGCAGTGCACCGCCTTAGCTCTCTCTCTCTCTCTCTATCTTTTGAATCCTACACTTACAACTAGCACAATAAGACAGAATTATAACTGTATAAGTAAATTAGCATACAGAAGCATCACAACAAGACAAAACTACCTTGGCAAAGTCAAAGATGGCAACTCAATTTTTTATTATTTCTTGGTTCCTTCCCTCCCTATAAGTACCTCCCCTTTGGCCTTGGAAAAGGCATCAAAGAGTGAGTTGAGAGATTTGAAGCTTAAGAGGAGGAAGAGAGGGATCTTGACTTTTCGAGATGGAAGGCGCGTCTTCTCGTCCCGCGAAGAGAAGTAGGCCTAGGAGCGAGTTCAAGCGGCTCACCGACCTCGAAGGGCATCTGAGCGAGAGAATTCAATCACGGATGGTGAGTTGATTCGTTTTCTTACTTTTCTTGCATGACTTCTTCCTCGCCTTTTCATTCGTTTTCTTTCTTCTTTCCAATCGTACCCTCTTTTTTCGGGCCCAAGGAAATTTTCAAGGCAGCCATGGCTCTCGAAGCTTACTTCCGACATTTCCATCAGCATGAGGGCTATCATCACAAAATGGCACCTCCAAGGGCTCGTTGTTCATGCCAAGCACTATGACAAGATTCACATGGATTAGGCGGCTATGGGCGCGCTGGCAGAGATTTGGCATCCTCAGACTAATACCTCTATTTTCCCTACTTTCGAGTCAACTATTCTTCTTGAGGAATTGGAACTCATGCTCAGTTTGAAGAGATTCAAGAAGGATGGCAAGATAAAGATCATGTCCATGCTGAAAAAGGTAACTTCCGAGGAGGTCCTTGGAAGCTTCATGCCATCTGGAGCTATCAGAAGCGTCCAGACTCAAAAGGGAATCAATCTGTAAAAGCTTATGGAATGGGTCATGAATCCTCTGAGAGGATTGACAGGTGATGATTGTATGGAAGGAATCATGAAGGGATTCACAATCTGCTTGGCAGGTGCTCTCTTATTCCCTTACACCGACAACATAGTGGAGGAAGATGAGCTGAGTGCCATTTGTGGAATTTGGAATGGCAAAAGAATGGGGCCCGCCGTTCTTGCTTATCTTTACAGCGGTCTAATGACTTCTAGCATGGGTAAGCCTCCTTTTGGTTGCGTACTTCTTCTGAATTATTGGATTGACTTGCATTTCAAATTTGACCACCATGAGGGGATGCCGATTACCTTGAAACTCTTCCAACAAAGCCCTCTCTACCACATGGCCGATGTGTTAGGCTTTGGTGGTAGTGTGGTTAATCGCGTTCCCTGGCTAAAGAAACGCGAAGACTGGCAGGCTCACTTTGGCACCATGACACAAAATATGTTCACTTGTGCACTAGCATGCCTACTCCTGCGTGAACTCCTTGTGAGGTCTTCCCCTGAAGCTGAACTCCAACTTGTTGGTGCGACTGAATTTGTCCTTTACAACGTGCATCGGTGTTGTACTCAAATTGGGCTTGTGACAACCCAGACTCCAGATACCGGGTAAACCTGATACCACTTGGAACCTGCGAGCCCTCCCAAGAGTAGAAAAGTTCGGAAGGGATAGAAAGGTGTGTGATAGTACATTCAACTTCCAGATAAAGCAGTAAGTAATTAAATTTCAACTGATCAGGATTCATAAAATAGCATAAATAAAATTACATTTTCTATAATAAATTAAATATAATAGAGTCCAGTCCAAAGAAAGATAAGTACAGTCCAACAGAAAGGGAAATGTACCCTCAAGTCGGGGGAAGCCCGACACTGGCAACGCTGGCAACAATGAACTACCACACAACGGAACTCCCAGCATGAAGAAGAACGGCTACACCTGAAAAGTCAGGGGTGAGCCTCGTGTCACTAGCTCAGTAGGGATCCCGCAGAACCCTACCGTAAAACAAGGTAGTAACAGCAATGCTACACTAACGCAAAGCAGTAACCATAGGAGTAACAACAGTAAAAGTAAAGAGGAAAGCCGTAACATGGAAACACGGCAGCCGAAGGAACCTTGGCCCTCTAAACTACTCCTAACAGCAACAGAAAAGCGAACCCGATCTCACAAAGTCGGGCGTTACCAATCCATTGTTAAATCTTGAAACCCTATCGTGAAAAGCCTACCAAAATAGGTAAAGCCTGCCGGAGACCTACGCAATCAAAGGCACAAACATACACGAACTCACGGTCGTGTACGCTACACTAGACTAGACCTCGAGTGAAGCCACGCACAAGCTAATCAGAAATCGGTCATGAAAACACAAGTCATCGTGTCAAGTGACAGAAGCACCGCCTCACTAGAAGAACACCCCGATGCGTCCACTGACATCTTACACTGCGCCTCAAGTATCTCGCACTCGCCTAGAACGGTGGTAACTGAGACACTCATAAAGAACGAAGTACAAGGATCAACAATAACGAGTGACTAGTCAAGGTCACGCCTGTTAGCACTCGTCCAACCGCCCCTGACCACGTGTGCACACACAAGCCCAATGTCTTCAGCCAGGCCTCTAGTTAGTTCCCCCCCCAGTAGGACGCTACTGACAAGCAAGGGGGCCCATGGAAACTAGCCTAAAAACCGTCAACCGGGAACTCGCCCCGCCACTACTCCCGGGTGGGCCAATACACAGGAAAGTGTCGTCATGCTATGACTAGTGGAGGCTCACTAGACACAGAGACTCAAAACAGCGAATACCGAAGTATAGACAGTGTAAGCACACACATGTCGCACGTACTATAGAGCATAATGTAGTACATAACTGCAACTAGACTCAGGACAGTCAACTAGACCTGCTGACAATGATCCTTGAGTCACGAGGCTCGGGTCAAGATCGTCGCACATCACAACATACGATGTTAATCATCCTAGTCCCTAAGCCAAAATCATGATAAAACACATCAACAATGAGTCCTCGGCCTCCGAACCATAAAATAGACTCAATTCCGTATAACACGAAACACGGAATACGAGGGACAGCCAGAAGGCCTCAAACCATATAGCATGCAAATCGAGGCAAGATGACACCTCTAAGCATCCAAAACCATGTTTTGATCCTCACAGGATAGACGAGACACTCTCGAGGCCATGTGTCAACCACTAGGTCTCAACCGGGTTGACCAGAAACCATAATGACCCTCGAATAATACAAAACACTACTCGGTACAATGCCACTCTCAGACACCCTATAACACGGTCACTGCCCTCATAGGACGTCCAAGACATCCATGGAACAGTGGGCTAACCAAGGGGTCAAAGCCACATCAACTAGAAACCAAATCAACACAAAATAACACTATGGGCAGGTGGCGGTCTCACCCTGGCCGCTAGACCAACCTGGCAGTCATCCAAAGGGCCGCTACCTTCAAGAGAAACCCCAGATATCAAATTCACATGAACAGGAGCCTTGCAGTCTGCCTGAGGCCGCTTCTTCCCAGAAAATGGTCTCTCATGGCCGCAAGAGGGACAATAGCGGTCACAACCTGGCCGCTTCCACCAGTCCAACTCCCAACAGTTTAACCGACTCAACCGGTCAAAACACCAAAATGGTCCGCCTAGAACCTATTGAGTCTTTACATGTTTTGAGGATGACAACACTATGAGCCTTAGTGGAGAACAAAAAATATTTCTCTGTGAAAAATAATCTTTCGAGTCACTTCAATTATTTTCAGGGGTTGTCTTCGTGTCGTTATTTGTTCCATCACGTGCTGAACACTGCAGCACCTCATGCTGCTTTCTGTGAACCTCGTGTCGTTTCTTCAGTCTTTAGTTGCTCATCTCGAGTCATCCTTTTTATTTTTGCTCTTGTGTTTTCGTGTCATTTACTGTAGTTACTCGAGTCATTTTCCTGCTTTCACTGTTTTATCACGTGTCGTTGTAGCCGTTCCTGTCTTCTGTCCTCGTGTTGTTTTTCCTAGACCCCATGTCCTTTTTGCTTTGTGACCACACTTTGTGTCGGTTTCTGTTTTCATCTTCGAGTTGTTTTCAGCCCGTGTCGTCCTCGTTTTCGAGTCGTTTTCCTGTGTCTTCAAGTCATGTTAGTGTAAAGTGTTGTTTCACTTTGTGCCGTTCCCTTTGCTGTTTGATATTTCGTGTTGATTCTCGTATTGATTCACCGATGACCTCAAGTCAACTTAGTCGTTTTGATTGGTCGTTCTTCGTGTTGTTTCTGTGTTTGTGTCTTCGTGTTATCTTTTGTGCTTGTGTCTTCGTGTTATCTTTTGTGCTTGTGTCTTCGTGTTATTTTTGCATTTGAGTCTTCATGTTATTTCTGTATTTGTGTCTTCGTGTTGTTTTTATGCCTTCGTGTTAATTTTATGTTTGAGTCTTCATGTTATTTCTGTGTTTGTGTCTTAGTGTTGCTTTTATGTCTTCGTGTTGCTTCCTTCTATCTTCGTCCAGGTTTCCTCTGATCGCGTGTTTTACTACCGTTTTACTCCGTGTTATCTCCTTCTCACCTCGTGCTGTTCTCATCTGACTTCGTGTCGTTCTCTTTGTAGTGTTAGCCTTGTTATTGTGGTACCTTATGTCGTTCTCTCTTTATCTCGTGCTGTAGTCATCTTATGTACCTCGTGTCGTTCTCAGTATAGTGCATCTCGTATTGCTATCACATACCTCATGCAGTTTTAGTTTTTGTGGCCTTCAGTTTTAATGGTTTTAATTTCTTTGCAGGAGAAGAAGAAAAACAAAAAGAAGAAGGTGGTCCGAGGAAGAATATTCCCCAGTGTCTGGGCTGCACGTGATCCAATACTAAAGGAACCAATGCTATAAGGGCACGTGGAAAGAAGGTTCTGGATCGAGTATGGGAGGCACACGCATTCTGTACATTATCCACCTGCTGCTGCTATATATTGAAGCCTTCGTCCACAAATGAAGGCTGATCGAAAGGGAAAAAGAAAAAGCAGAAGTGCAGAGAGTTCGATCCAGCAAAAGAAGAGAAGAAAATAGAGGGTAGAAACTGAAGAAGAGGAAGAAGAGAGAATAGCAGAGAGAGTGAGAGAGAGAGAGAGCTCGAAGCTGAGAGTTCAGAAAGAAGAAGAAGAAGAAGGATTCTGGTTTCAGGATCAAATCCGAACCAGTTTGCTCTATTGTGAGCTATATTCCGTGTTTTATCGTTCCAGCATTCAGTCTGCTGTATCTTTTTAGTTTTTTATTTTTGATCTTTCTTTACTGTTCTAGTTTTGTCTCCGATTCTCAGGTTGAGATCGGTGGTCCTCCTGTTCTGTTGGTTCAGGAGAAGGGAGACGCTGTCTCCAGTTGCAAGTGGCCGTGTGCTGCTTGTGGGTTCCCTCTGGGCTTCAGAGGAAGAGAGACCTTGGTCTCTGGTTCTAGTGACTGCAGATCACTAGTGTTCCCTCCGGTTGGAGGAAGATGAACTTGTTTCCTAGTTTCTAGGGACTTGGCATCCTTAGGGTTCCCTCCAGATGTGGAGGAAGAGGGGAGGGTGTTCCCATGGTGAAGCTGTGAATCAGCCGTTGTCGCAGACTGAGTCTGCTTGGCTAGCCGGTGCTAGTGGAAGCCTCACTTCGGTTTGAAGTGAGGGGTGGACGTAGGCAGACTGGAGGTCTGACCGAACCACCTTAAAAATCCCTGGCGCAGTGTGTTTGGTTTCTATTCTGGCTTTGGATCTATTCGGTAGATGCTTGTCTAGGCCGATCCATCTCTATCTTCCTAGCTGATCGTTCTGCGCGGTTAGTGTTTGACCGTTAAGATCTTTTTCGGAAACTCCTAATTGAGAACTTATTTTTTAATTCTCATTGTTTTTACTGGTAAGGTCCATTCACCCCCCTCTGGACCTATCAATTGGTATCAGAGCGGTCTCTGGTTCAGAATCCAACGATTCTCAGAGGATCCTCTACGTGTTTCCTGTGTGCATTGTTTTGCTTGTGAGTTAGTGTTTGATATCTGTTCGTTTGAACTGATGGCAATGGCTAATCCACCGATTTTTAAGGGACCTGAGTTTGACATATGGTTCAGTGTTTTTCGCATGTTTGTTAAACAAGCTGATAAGGACTTGTGGAAGTTGATTTCACAAGGTCCGTATGAACTGCCCAAGAAAAGGTCCAAGTGGATGGACAATGAGAATCAGATATTCCAAGAGAATCAAAAGGCCTTAAACCTAATGTTAACAGCGACTGATAAAGCCTTGCATTCTTGTTTCCATGATTGCAGATCCGCCAAGGATATTATGGACCAGCTGAAGCTAGCCCACAGGAGAAATGAAAGCACATGCATGATGGTTAGCAGAAGTGACCACAGTACCAGCCAAGAGGTGGAGGAGAATGAAGAAGAGGTAAACCTCTTCGAGAACTTTTCTATAGAAGATTGGGAAAATACTTACAACGATTTATCTGAGTCATATGAAAAATTGCAAAAATGATATAAAAAATTGAAAAGGAATAAGGGATTAGATAATTCAAGGTCTGACTGTAAAAAATGTGCTGAATTGAAGAGTTCTCATGATGCCTGTGTGTCTAATCTACAAATGTTGAAAAAATAAAATGATGTGCTAATCAATGGAAATAAGAATCATGTGAGTGAGATTGATTCCCTGAGAAAATCCTCAGCTGACAGCAAGGAAAGTTTAGAGAAGCTCAGGATTGAAAATAAAGTACTTGCTGAAAAATCTGAAGCCATTAAGTCTGTCAACTTTGAATTACAGAAAAATATTGAGAAATTGCAAAAAGACTTGAAAACTTTTAAGGATGGAAGAAAATCTGAAACTGACTCTGATGATCAGATTTTGATAAAATAATTAATTCAGAATAACAGACTAAAGGAAGAAATTGAGAAACTAAAACAGTTGAACACCATCTTGTCAGAGAGATTGCTGACATTTGAAAAGGGTAAACATGTGGTGTCCAATAATTCAGAAGAAATTGATGAGTTGAGAAAGGAAGTTGAGAAATACATAATTGCCAACAAAGTCTTGAATGAGGCTGTCAATTGTAGTGAACAAGAGACTGCAAGTTATGAGTTACACATTGCCTCTTTAGAAGAAGAAATCTAAGACTTAAGGAAATCTTTGTCTAAATTTGTTGATGGGCAAGAAAATCTGAACAAACTGCTGGGAGTAAAAGTCAATTTTCAGAAGGAGGGGTTAGGTTATAACCCTGTAAATAAAAAGACCTTTGAAAATAAAATTCAGACATATTCTGTTTCTAGCTCTACTTTTAAGAAAAAGGGACTGGGCTATAGTCCAGTCATGAGTAAGGTCTATGGATCAAATTTAGAAACTGTTTTTGTTAAATCATCTGAACAGGAAAAACCTTCTACTTCTTCTCCACCTCACTATAAGGCTAAGAAAACACAAGAACAGGATAAAAAATAGAAAATGAATAAAAAGGGCTCATCTGTGCATGTTGATCACAGTCCGCACACACACTCATCTAAAAGGAAAATGTCATGCCACTACTGTCATAGACTTGGACATTTAATGCATGAGTGTAAATTGATGGAGAAAGATGATATGAGGGCCGGGATAATGAATGCTAAGAAACTTCATGATAAAAATTCTTCATTCCAGAAAAAGAAAATTGAATGTCTGCACTGTGGCAAACTAGGACACAGCATCGCACAATGCTGGTTTACAAATGGTAAGAAAATATATTCTTCACATCATGCTAAATTTCCTGCAAACCATAATGATGTTGATAGGAATAAAATTGCTGCAAATAGAAAATACTCTGCATGTTTTAACTGTGGAAAGCCAGGTCACAGGGCTGCAACCTGTTGGCTGGCAGTATACCAAAGCAATGCTGGTTTTGGTAAACAGAATTTCAATTCTGTTAACAAAATTTTTCATACATATGTGCATAAAAATCATGTTAATAAGAATGTGCATAAATCCAATCTGAAACCTACTGCATCTTGCTATTATTGTGGTACAATTGGTCATTCAATGAATAATTGCTATCTGATGAAATCTGATGACCATGCTGCTAGGAGATTGGTTAGAAAACCTGCTAAGAATGTCACTGCTAACTCAGGACCCAAGACTTCTTGGGTGCCTATTCGTGCAAAATAGTTTGCTAACCTACAGGTGTGCCTTGGAAGCTGAAGAATAAAGAGGAGTAATAAGCCAAGGCACTCGAAAAGAAAAAAAAACCCCAGGATCTTAATATTCAGGTCAGTTCCCAATACCTACTTTAATTCTGTTTTATTGTGATTTAAATTTGGTTCTATGATTTAGTCTGTGTGCAACTAAGTATTCCATGATCACGAGTGTCCTCCTCTGACTGCTTTGCTAAAATCTCTCTTGGATGGATACTTGGTATCACGCTATAATTCATGCTCATAGTCAGGGGGAGGCATACAATTATTGTGTCAACTTACTGATTCGTGCTCATTGCATCACATTCCATTTATTTGAAAAACCATAAGTTTGCTTCAACGTATTGCATTTCAGCTGATAGCATGTATGTTATTCAATAAATAATTAATATTTCCAAGAGTTGTGTGTGAGATGTCCTAGCGTGGGCTGAAAAGGAGCTTGTCAGGTCATCTGGTATCTGAAGAACCTTTGTCTGCCGATGTGGTTAGTTGGTGTTGAGTTCAGACATCTCATGAGGTTGCAGCTTATTGCCCAAGAAGCATTCTCTGGTTACGAGATTGAATTTCCTCAGGAAGATTTCATTTGTGAGCTCCTTGGTCTTTACTTTCTAGAGTAATCTCTCACTTGCTGCTTTGCTGTAAGGAGTGCTTCTCATCTCATCTCATCTCTCTCCATTCTGTTTGTCACCTTCTTATCCTTTTCTTATCCCCTTTGGTTCAGGAATATTCTTGAAGAAAAATTCCTTCTTATAGCTTTGTTACTCTTATCAGATTTGATCAGAATATCTTAAACCACCCAAAATCTATTGTAACAAGTTACACCTGTTAATAAAGAACTTTAATGTATGGGGGTTATATCTTGTCCTTTAATCCTTCTAAGTTATCCTCTCTATTGTTGGTCAACATATTGTAAAACTTTCTGTTAAATGGAAAAACCTTGCGGAGGATTTCGTTTTAACTGAAACTTATGTGAAGAGGGCTATGAAAAAAAAATTATGTTAAGTAAGGGCTCTGTCTTTTGTCCAAGATCATGAGAGGTGTTACCAGGGAATACGCCATACTTTGTGGCAGAGCAATGGTAATTGTGGAGAAATAGATATTCTAGATCAAAGAAGTCTAGAGTTTCTGTCATGATACAATTAGCTATCTCTGTTTCTTATAGAAAAGTTAAAATAAAAAAAAGAAAGGGAAAGAAAAGTCAACAAAAATTCATTGGTTTTCATTGGCATAAAGGTAGCCTGTCCTGAGTAACAAGGGATTCTGGTGTCTTATAAACATGTCTCCTTGTGTAAAAAGGGACAATTCTACCTAAGTGCTCAACAAATTGGTTGACTCTGTATGCCCTCTCTTGTTCTTTAAATGAAGTAATGAACCCTGCTTGACTATCTATTTGTTATTTCTTTGCCTGACAAACATAAGGAGTATTTTAATCGTGACCTTCTGTAGGCTAAGTACCTTTAACAGCTAGTTTTGTGATCTTGTTGATTTAATGTCTTGAGGTAACTGACCAAGGTATTCGGAAGAATATAATAAATCCATATATTGAAGAGCGAACTTTAACGGGCAATGGCTGTGTTACATATTGAATGAGGGTAGTCTGGGTATTTCCTGAAAAGTTCGATAAGAGTGAAAAGTGACCCCCCAAAACCCTTCTTGTTCCTCAAGGTTACATCCAAAAACCCTCTTGTGCCCTTGCCGCTTCATGTTCCTCCTCGTGCCGATACGTCTCGTATGCTCCTTCAAACCCTTCTCTCCCGCTCATTTTTCTTCACGAAAATCTCATCTCCCCCACAGAGTTCTCTTCCGTTCTTAGTTCTAGCTTCATCTCCAGCAGCAACCAGCAAGATAGAGTTGATACTCTGGGAGTTACGGCAAATGGATCAGCTTGAATCCGTCGCTCCTGTTGAAAGGAAGAGGAAGGGAAAAGAAACAATTGAGGAGCCTTCGTCCAAGCAGCAAAGATGTCTAGAACCAGAAATAGCTGTGGAAATTTCTTCTGCACAAGGTACCAGGCCTTCTCAGTCTATCGTGTTTTTAGAGAGTGGGAAAATTATTCCTCCAAGGATAATAGATTTCGGCGATGAATCCATGGTTTTGAAGTTTCCAGAACTTTTGGAGATTTTTGAGTTTCAGGATTGGAGGAAATTCCTAGAAAATCACCGTGTCTACTACCCTAGCATGGTGATGGAATTTTATAATAATTTGTCTTTGAGCTGAGATAGGTCTGCTCTGATCTCGTCTGTTAAGGGGATTGAGATAGCAGTAACGTGTGACTCTCTCCACAAAGCTCTCAGTATTCCAGAAAAAGGGGAGGTGGAGAGAGGGTTTAGATATAGTCTGCATGAAGCCTTTTCGGTCATTACTGGTAAACCCAGTAACATTCATGACAAGGGGCAATTGAAGCTGAAACCTTACCAAACCTTATCATTTCCCCCTCTTCACAAGCTTCTTCAGAACATCATTGCCTCTATAGTCACCCCACAGACTGGAGCTAGAGGAAGAATCACAGACACACAGAGATTTCTTTTGTTCTGTCTGATTCAGCATGTAAAGATCTGTCTGCCTGAAATTATTTTTTCTGTCATGAAGGGGTGTATTGGGTCCAAAAGACACCTGCCCTACGCCGCCCATCTGACAGACATCTTCAAGTATTCAAAGATTTCCTTGGATGGAGAGGCCATGTCTGAAGTTAGGGGTCGAAACCTATTTAACATGAATTTTGTTTCAGTATTTTTGGGCTTGGAGGGTTCTTCTCTCATGGGGCAGGTTAAGGCCCAGAAAGTCAAAGAATCACAAGCTCAGAGAGAGCTTCTGGAACACCCTCAAGAATCTGCCCAAATAGTTTTAGAATTAGCTTCTGAGGTTGCTTTACAGGAGACACCATCTGAACAACCACTGTCTGCTACTTCTGCTGCACCTACTGAAGCAACTCTATCTTTTCAGAGGCTTGTTGAGATTGCATTTGAAGAAGTTAGGATGTCTGAAAACAGCATTCAAACTGAACTAGATACAAATATTGGTGGTTTGTTTGATTCCTTTGGGAAGACATCAGAAGAAGTGAGGCTGCCCGTGGAACAGCCTGCTCAAGAGCAAGAAAGTAATGAGCAAGACCTTGCTGAGTTTGTTAATTTCATTCTTAGAGAGACTGTGGAGAAAAGCTTGGAAGAGGCTGACAACGTGGTTACAGCTGAAATTATAGAACAGGCACCTGTTGAAAACTCTGCAGATGATGATCTCATGGAAGAAAGAGTGGATGAGTGTCAGGAGAAAGTTACTGACATAGAACAAGAAGCATAATCATCAAGTGAAGAAGAAGCACCTGAAAATGTATTTCCTGAAAAAGAAATCCAAGCTGAAGATGAAGATCGGGTTCCAGCAGGAGACAGCCAAACGCCAGTACAAGAAGAAGCAGATGAGAGAACAGCACCTGGCTGTGAATCTTATGGTACACCCCTAGGTCAACCTCGACTTCTATCTGCTCGGGCGCCCAACATTGAAGAACTCCTCATAAATTTGACTCAGCAGATGCAGAGACAGGATAAGAAAATGGATGATCTGCTCAAGTATGTCACTCTAAATATTAATCAAGTTCATTCCAGGCTACTGAAGCTTGAAATTTCTCTCCTGACGGAATGGAAAAAGTTCCTACTAAACAAGAAAGCTTCAGATGATGCCACTAGGTCCTCGATGGAAAGCTTGCAGGTGGTATGTTCAAAGATAGCAACAGCACTTCGTGAATTACAAGATGCTCATATTTCCTCCTTTAAGTCATCTGCCAGCATTATAGATCATTGTTTTGAGATCAGGACATCCTTAGAAGTTTTGAAGGGGTCATCTAGTGCCTTAGGTCCAGATGTCCAGAAGATCTATGACAAATTGATCGCTTTCTTAGTAGAAGTGAGAACTCTGACCGACAGATATGAATATGTTAATATTCGCCAGGAAGACATCATTTCAGAAGTGGCACATGTCAGAAGCTCCGTTGTGTATTGGCTAGCTGAATTGTCCAATGACTTGAAGGATCTTCACTCTGCCTTGGGTTCAGCCCCTGGTCAGGCATCCTCCAGCAGAGGTCCAACTCAAGATTTCTCCTCTGCTGCTCCTAGGGGTAGACCACCACAAGACAGGCCGCGTCGCCCTTCCAGCAGACATGCCAGATTCTTTTCTCCTTAAAAAATAGTGTTCTGTATTTTTTTGCCCATTTTGAAGCTCTCTCACACTCTTGGACTTGTTAATTACATCTCATATCATTTGCATTTCTGCCTCCTTTTGTTTCTTTCTTTTTGATGTTGACAAAGGGGGAGAACTCAAGTCTTTGCTACTACTACGATTGAGAATGATTTTTTGTTGTTAATGATTCTTTAATATTCTTTAATGATGATTAATGATGGTGCTGATGATGTTTAGCTTTGAACAGGTTGAAAATTATTCCTGCAAAGACTCAAGACTCTTAGTGTTGCCATCCATCAAAAAGGGGGAGATTGTTGAGTCTTTACATGTTTTGAGGATGACAACACTATGAGCCTTAGTGGAGAACAAAAAATATTTCTCTGTGAAAAATAATCTTTCGAGTCACTTCAGTTATTTTCAGGGGTTGTCTTAGTGTCGTTATTTGTTCCATCACGTGCTGAACACTGCAGCACCTCGTGCTGCTTTCTGTGAACCTCGTGTCGTTTCTTCAGTCTTTAGTTGCTCATCTCGAGTCATCCTTTTTATTTTTGCTCTTGTGTTTTCGTGTCATTTACTGTAGTTACTCGAGTCGTTTTCCTACTTTCACTGTTTTATCACGTGTCGTTGTAGCCGTTCCTGTCTTCTGTCCTCGTGTTGTTTTTCCTAGACCCCATGTCCTTTTTGCTTTGTGACCACACTTCGTGTCGGTTTCTATTTTTGTCTTCGAGTTATTTTCAGCCCGTGTCCTCCTCGTTTTCGAGTTGTTTTCCTGTGTCTTCAAGTCATGTTAGTGTAAAGTGTCGTTTCACTTTGTGCCGTTCCCTTTGCTGTTTGATATTTCATGTTGATTCTCGTATTGATTCACCGATGACCTCGAGTCAACTTAGTCGTTTTGATTGGTCGTTCTTCGTGTTGTTTCTGTGTTTGTGTCTTCGTGTTATCTTTTGTGCTTGTGTCTTCGTGTTATTTTTACGTTTGAGTCTTCATGTTATTTCTGTATTTATGTCTTCGTGTTAATTTTGTGTTTGAGTCTTCATGTTATTTCTGTGTTTGTGTCTTAGTGTTGCTTTTATGTCTTCGTGTTGCTTCCTTCTATCTTCGTCCAGGTTTCCTCTGATCGCGTGTTTTACTACCGTTTTACTCCGTGTTATCTCCTTCTCACCTCGTGCTGTTCTCATCTGACTTCGTGTCATTCTCTTTGTAGTGTTAGCCTTGTTACTGTGGTACCTCGTGTCGTTCTCTCTTTATCTCGTGCTGTAGTCATCTTATGTACCTCATGTTGTTCTCAGTATAGTGCATCTCGTATTGCTATCACATACCTCATGCAGTTTTAGTTTTTGTGGCCTTGAGTTTTAATGGTTTTAATTTCTTTGCAGGAGAAGAAGAAAAATAAAAAGAAGAAGGTGGTCCGAGGAAGAATATTTCCTAGTGTCTGGGCTGCACGTGATCCAATACTAAAGGAATCAATGCTATAAGGGCACGTGGAAAGAAGGTTCTGGATCGAGTATGGGAGGCACACGCATTCTATACCATATCCACCTGCTGCTGCTATATATTGAAGCCTTCGTCCACAGATGAAGGCTGATCGAAAGGGAAAAAGAAAAAGCAGAAGTGCAGAGAGTTCGATCCAGAAAAAGAAGAAAAGAAAATAGAGGGCAGAAACTGAAGAAGAGGAAGAAGAGAGAATTGCAGAGAGAGTGAGAGAGAGAGAGAGCTCGAAGCTGAGAGTTCAGAAAGAAGAAGAAGAAGAAGGATTCTGGTTTCAGGATCAAATTCGAACCAGTTTGCTCTATTGTGAGCTATATTCCATGTTTTATCGTTCCAACATTCAGTCTACTGTATCTTTTTAGTTTCTTGTTTTTGATCTTTCTTTACTGTTCTAGTTTTGTCTCCGATTCTCAGGTTGAGATCGGTGGTCCTCATGTTCTGTTGGTTCAGGAGAAGGGAGACGCTGTCTCCAGTTGCAAGTGGCCGTGTGCTGCTTGTGGGTTCCCTCTGGGCTTCAGAGGAAGAGAGACCTTGGTCTCTGGTTCTAGTGACTGCAGATCACTAGTGTTCCCTCCGGTTGGAGGAAGAGGAAATTGTTTCCTAGTTTCTAGGGACTTGGCATCCTTAGGGTTCCCTCCAGGTGTGGAGGAAGAGGGGAAGGTGTTCCCCTGGTGAAGCTGTGAATCATCCGTTGTCGCAGACTGAGTCTGCTTGGCTAGCCGGTGCTAGTGGAAGCCTCACTTCAGTTTGAAGTGAGGGGTGGACGTAGGCAGACTGGAGGTCTGACCGAACCACCTTAAAAATCCCTGGCGCAGTGTGTTTGGTTTCTATTCTGGCTTTGGATCTATTCGGTAGATGCTTGTCTAGGCCGATCCATCTCTATCTTCCTAGCTGATCGTTCTGCGCGGTTAGTGTTTGACCGTTAAGATCTTTTTCGGAAACTCCTAATTGAGAGCTTATTTTTTAATCCTCATTGTTTTTACTGGTAAAGGTCCATTCACCACCCTCTGGACCTATCAGAACCGTTTCATAGGGAAAAATGGTCACCCTTTAGCCGCCTAATACCCCCATGCGGTCAGAGCTAGACCGCTAGCCCGAACCGACATAAAACATTGGCCAAAATCAACTGATGAAAAATGGTCCACCAAGGGCCGCTAAGACCTCAATGGCGGTTAGTCATGTGGCCGTTACCCAACGAACCGACTTAGCCAAAAATAAAAAAAAGATAGCGGTCACCAATGGGCCGCTAATCAAGAACCAGCGGTGCTACCTGGGCCGATTCACGGAGCTTAGCGGTCTTCCTCAAGCCGCTATGCCAAGCTTAGCGGTCTGTCCTGGGCCGCTAGCTAACTCATACGGTCAGTCGTGAGACCGAAAAGCCACACCGACTTACCTACTCTTTATGGAGCTTCGTAGCGGTCCCCATTGGGCCGCTTCACCCTAGTGGCGGTTTCTGGTTGGACCGCCACTCCCATACGGCGAGAAAATCATAGTGAAGCTCAAAATCGGTCATTTCCACCCCCCAATCGTGTCTAAACGACGGGGAAACAACCCTAGACATAGTATTAACCTTCCACAAGCTGGAAAGGATCAATCCACGCACAAAAATGTAAGAAACAGGCGATTCCCACGAATCGACCCAAAATGAGTCACAAGGATGGTCGGGCTCATACCGACTCTGATTCTCAACCAAATGAAACCAAATTAGCGGGAATGGAATACCGACATGCCATGGGTTCAAATGAAACTAATCTAGCTAAAAACCATCACCTGGAATGGCGACGTTGGCTCACACCCCCCGAACATGATTTTCGCCCAATCGAAGCAAAACTCGCTCATACTCGCACCGTTCGGCTCCAAATCGCGAGGGAACGCAGGAAAAGAGTAGGGCATATATCCCCCTACCTTCACCGAAGATCTCACGCGCCGAAACGGCCACGATACACTGAAAACCAGCACACGAAACCGCCCACGCCAACTTTGAATCCACCGTGTGATCGTGCCAACGCCACACTCCATCCTTCACGCCAACACGCTCCACGACAACTCCATGACGTTCCTGCCTCGCCCACCTCGCCACGGTCACGCACCCTGCGGAGAGAGGAGAGAGAACAGCGGGAGAGAAGTGAACAATGATGAGGAGAGAGGAAGGAGAGAGAAGGGGTTAAAAGAAAAAGGAAAATTGGAATGTATGCAATTTTTGTAAAATTTGATATTCTGCACAAAAATCCGTAAATTCAAAAAAATACCAAAAAATAGTCTTTGCGATCTCGGAAGGAGCACAACGCACTTGTAGCATCCTTGAGTAGCAAAACTCAACGGTCAACTCTCCACAGGGTTCCACAAGTTATACAAGGGAAAAACCCACGTCGATCGTAAAACACGTATCAGGACTCACGAAAGCGATCCGATAGCTCTCCGATTCCGATCTGAAGAATCCATGGTATTACAGTCCTCCCCCCTTAAAGGAATTTTATCCCCGAAATTCAAGGAACTAACAAGTGAACAAGGGAAGAACAAACCCAAAACACTGACTACGCTCTCTAAGCATCAGCCAAACCTCGAACACAAAACACCATAACACAATTCTCGAAAAATATAATTCAGAGGGACACTGTCAGACCACAATCACAGGCACACGCTCCGGATCTCAAGGCACATCGATCCACAGAATGGGTATGGCACACCAGTGAATACAAGTCTGAGACCTCTGAAACAAGGCGACGTCGCTTATGTCTCATAGGGAAAGGAGACACGACTCATGCCACAACAACAGCTACCATTAACACACTTGACAGACAAAACAAGCATCAGCTTAGATAGGGAAACACAGTCCTCTCAGTTGACTGCTCCACAACATCGACCTCCGCGCCAAGATCAACCATGCAACTGGCACGCAGAACACCAACGACAACATTAGACCACGAGCACAATCAAGTGAGTCCTCACTCAGACATTACCTATGATTCGAGTCGCATGCCAACTCTACCATGCCAGAAGAGTACAACAAAACCAATCGACAAGACCCCGATCCACACAATGCCAAATTAGAGTCACAGGGAACTCCTCCCAAGCTGAACACAACCACCACCCAACAACAACAACAACAACAACACCTACAGAATCCCGGCTTCATTCACGACACAGAACCATTGACACAACTGCAAGCTGGGTCACGATAAGGCACAATTACAGCTGAACACACGACTAACATATACAAACCACACTGCGAGCAGCTTACCAACAAGGACCCACAACAACTTCCCAGAAAAAACATCTCGAGGACCATGATCACGTCCCGAGAGCATAACATCCAATAAATAAAGAGAAAGAGAAGGTACTCGACCAGCATAATCGTCGACATACTTCCCCACTTCTTGCACATGCCAGTGCTAACAACCACAAGGCTTCAAGCAACGGCACGACAACCAACAACATCAAGGCACACATAGCCAAGATGAAGTCACTCCGAGGAAACAAACCTCTCAGCCGGCTAGAATCTTCCAACCAATGATCCTCGACCAATGGGTTATAATCCCACACGCTTCCGCTGCGCATGCATACAACGCACACATGCATCACAAATAACTCAGCATCCGCATCTCAACACACACTCGGCGCCATCGCAATTCACGAAACTATAATATACCACGCCTCAAGTACCGATCCTGCTAACAGCCGATCACAAGTCGCCCAAGTGCAAACTATGAAGAGCACCAGCTTTAGCACAAGGCATAAAGAATACTAATCTCAGCTTATCCTCACGTCCTGAAACAATTACTGAACCCTCACAGTACAACAGCCGCCAAACACGGCACATCAGACACGGTTCACAATGGCTCCCAACACGCAAACTGGGTCCAAAGCCAAGCAACCACTGAACCAAGAACAGATCAGGTTCAGAACTAACGCTGCCCACACTTAAGCAGACACATGACAAAGGCTTTATAGAGACAACATTCCCAAAGCTTACCTCAAAAAGATGCCACAAGACAAGATGAGAAGAATCAAGCTCGACTAACAACAGCTCACCAAGAAGGAAAATCCTAGGTTCGCCCGAGCACTCTCTTAAACATGGCACCGAAACAACACCAAAAACACAACCACGACACCTTAGGGGCTGACAACCCTCAAGATGGGAAGGCCAAAACAACATTAATCTCCACAGGAGAACATGCATGACCATCACCAACAACAAAACAAATCTACCACCTGGAAATGCCACGGAAAAATCTCGAACACTACACCGCAGATTCACACCTACCGGTGAACTCTGCCACGCGTAGCAAAATCGAGACAAACACCACGACGAAAGAAGAACTCTCCGTCGCAATCCGACGAGAGCAAATCCATCATCACAACGCAAACACAGAGTACACAAGCGCTCACAAGAGAACAAAGCGGTACAAAAACATAAAAGCCTAATGCCAGCTGTCGACTGTACTGGACCTTATGGACTCTGAGTACTGCAATATCTCAAATTCCCATGTACTTTCACACAACTAGCTGTGATACCAACTGTGACGACCCAGACTCTGGATACCGGGTTAACCCGATACCACTTGGAACCTGCGAGGCCTCCCAAGATCAGAAAAGCTCCGAAGGGATAGAAAGGTGTGTGATAGTACATTGAACTTCTAGATAAAGCAGTGAGCAATTAAATTTCAATTGATCAGGATTGCTAAAATAGAAAAAATAAAAGTACATTTTCTATAATAAATTAAATCTAACAGAGTCCAGTCCAATAGGAAGGGAAACGTACCCTCAAGTCGGGGGAAGCCCGACACTAGCAACGCTGGCAACAACAAACTACCGCACAGCGGAACTCACAGCACGAAGAAGAACGGATACACCTAAAAAGTCAGGGGTGAGCCTTGTGTCACTGGCTCAATAGGGATCTCGTAGAACCCTACCGTAAAACAACGCAGTAACAACAATGCTACACTAATGCAAAGCAGTAACAATAGGAGTAATAGCAGTAAAAGTAAAGAGGAAATCCGTAACAAGGAAACACGATAGCCGAAGGAACCTCGGCCTTCTGAACTACTCCTAACAGTAGCAGAAAGGCAAACCCCGATCTTACAAAGTTGGGCGTTACCGATCCATTGTCAAATCATGAAACCTTATCGTGAAAAGCCTACAAAAATAGGTAAAGTCTGCCAAAGACCTACGCAGTCAAAGGCACAAACATACACGAACTCACGGTCGTGTACGCTACACAAGACTAGACCTCGAGTGAAGCCACGCACAGGCTACTCGAAAATCGGTCACGAAAACACAAGTCATCGTGTCAAGTGACAAAAGCACCTCCTCACTAGAAGAACGCCCAGATGCGTCCACTGATATCTTACACTACGCCTTAAGTATCTCGCACTCGCCTGGAATGGCGGTAACTGAGACACTCACAAAGAACCAAGTACAAGGAACAATAGTAACTAGTGACTAGTCAGGGTCACGCCTGTCGGCGCTCGTCTAACCACCCCTGACCACGTGTGCACGCACATGCCCAATCCCTTGAGCTAGGCCTCTAGCTAGTCCCCCCTAGTAGGATGCTACTGACAAGTAAGGGGGCCCACAGAAACTAGCCTAAAAACTGCCAACCGGGAACTTGCCCTGCCACCACTCCCAGGTGGACCAACACACAGGAAAGTATCGTCAGGCTACGACTAGTGGAGGCTCACTAGACACAGAGACTCAAAACAGCGAATATTGAAGTACAGACAGTGTAAGCACACACCTGTCACACGTACTACGGAGCACAATACAGTATACAACTGCAACTATACTCAGGATAGTCAACTAGACCTGCTGACCACGATCCTTGAGTCACAGAACTCGGGTCAAGATCGTCGCACAGCACAGCACACGCTGTTAATCATCCTAGTCCCTGAGCCAAAATCATGATAAAACACATCAACGATGAGTCCTCAGCCTCCGAACCATAAAACAGACTTACAATTTTGTATAACACGGAACACGAGGGACAACCAGAAGCCCTCAAACCAGATGGCATGCAAATTGAGGCAAGATGACACCTCTAAGCCCCCAAAACCATGTCTCGATCCTCACAGGATAGACTAGACACTCTCGAGGTCACGTGTCAACCACTGGGTCTCAACCGGGTTGACCAGAAACCATAATGACCCTCGAATAATACAAAACACTACTCAGTACAATGGGACTCTCAGACACCCTATAACACGGTCACTGCCCTCATAGGATGTCCAAGACATCCATGGAACAGTGGGCTAACCAAGGGGTCAAAGCCACATTAACCGAAAACCAAATAAATAGAAAATAACACTCTGGACAGGTGGCGGTCTCACCCTAGCCGCTAGAGCAACCTAGCAGTCATCCAAAGGGCCGCTACCTTCAAGAGAAACCCCAGATATCAAATCCACATAAACAGGAGCCTTGCGGTCTACCTGAGGCCGCTTCTTGCTAGACAACGGTCTCCTCATGGCCGCAAGAGGGACCGCAATGGTCACAACCTGGCCGCTTCCCCCAGTCCAACTCCCAACAATTAAATCGACTCAACCGCTCAAAACACCAAAATGGTCTGCCTAGAACCGTTTCACAGGGAAAAACGGTCACCCTTGGGCCGCCTAATACCCCCATACGGTCATAGCTAGACCGCTAGCCCGAACAGACATAAAATGTTGACCAAAATCAACTGATGAAAAACGGTCCACCAACGGCCGCTAAGACCTCAATGGCGGTCAGTCGTGTGGCCGTTACCCAACGAATCAACTTAGCCAAAAATAAATAGAAGATAGCGGTCACCAATGGGCTACTAAACAAGAACCAACGGTCCTACCTGGGCCACTTCACGGAATTTACCAGTCTTCCTCAGGCCGCTATGCCAAGCTTAGCGGTCCATCCTGGGCCGCTAGCTGACTCATACGATCAGTCGTGAGACCGCAAAGCCACACTGACTTACCTACTATTCATGGAGCTTGGTAGTGGTCCCCATAGGGCCGCTTCACCCTAGTGGCGGTTTCTGGTTGGACTGCCACTCCCATACGGCGGGAAGACCGTAGGGAAGCTCAAAACTGGTCATTTCCACTCTCCAATCGTGTCTAAACGACGAGGAAACAACCCTAGACACAATATCAACCTTCCACAAGCCGGAAGAGATCAATCCACACACAAAAATGCAAGAAACGAGTGATTCCCACGAATCAACCCAAAACGAGTCACATGGATGACCGAGCTCATACCGGCTTCGATTCTCAACCAAATGAAACCAAATTAGCGGGAATAGAATCCTGACATGCCAGGGGTTCAAATGAAACTAATCTAGCTGAAAACGATAGCCTAGAATGGCGACCTCGGCTCACACCCTCCGAACATGATTTTCGCCCAACCGAAGCAAAACTCACTCATACTCGCACCGTTCGGCTCCAAATCGCAAGGGAACGCAGGAAAAGAGTAGGGCATCTATCTCCCTACCTCCACCAAAGATCTCACGTGCTGAAATGGCCACGATACACCGAAAACCATCACATGAAACCGCCCACGTCGGCTTTGAATCCACCGAGAGATCGCGCCAATGTAACACTCCATCCTTCACGCCAGCACGCTTCACGATAGCTCCATGACGTTCCTGCCTCGCCCACCTCACCACGGTCGCACGCCCCGCAGAGAGAGGAGAAGAGAAGAGAGTGAACGGAGGGAGAGAAGTGAACGACGGTGAGGAGAGAGGAAGGAGAGAGAAGGGGTTAAAAGAAAAAGGAAAATAGGAATTTATGTAATTTCTGTAAAATTTGATATTCTGCACGAAAATACATATATTCAAAAAATACAAAAAAATAGTCTTCACGATCCTCGAAACGAGCACAACGCACCTGTAGCGTCCTTGAGTAGCAAAACTCAACAGTCAACTCTCCACAGGGTTCCGCAAGTTATACAAGGGAAAAACCCACGTGGATCGTAAAACACGTATCAGGACCCACGAAAGTGATCTGACAGCTCTCTGATTCCGATCCGAAGAATCCAGGATATTACAAGGCTTCCTCACCATTCGTTCCCAATGTTATCTGACATTCCTCCTCTGAGGAAGAGAGAGCTGAGTACGGAGGGAGATGCAAAGGATATGAAGACTATCAAAGCATCATGGAAAACGGGCATTCCAAGAAAGGCGCTAGTGCATGTAGAGGAAGAACACGAGCTGTGGAGAGCTTATATAACCAAACTGGGGAAATTTAGACCCGAAGTGCCCAAACCCCCGATGTAGCTCACTTTGTTTCAATGAAATAAATGCGGAGATTTTGTGCCATTATATGTGCAAATTTTTTCTTTTATTGACAGTACCCCCTTTTTTGTTGTTGTTGTTTTTTTTGGGGGTGGAAGCGTCTAGGCGCGAAGATGTGTTCTATCTTTTGAATTCAAATTTAAACCACTGAGAGTCGCAGGGCGGCCCTTCTTCTTCCTCACTTCGCCCACAACCGACCCTTCTTCTTGCCAAAATTCACTCACTTTGCTTCTTCATCCCTCATCCTTGATCTATGGAACGTGGCGGGCCGAGCGGTGGTGGAGGGAAAGGGGGGCGAGTAGTTCCTCGCCTATGGCGGGTCGTGCAGGAGCACGAAGAGGCGGCCATGGAGGAGCAAGGGCCTCCTTTGGCTATTGAGGGGCCCGAGAGGCCCGGTGGCGCGGAGGGAGGCGAGCATGACCCGATAGGCTCTTCAATCTTCCACTCCCTTAATTTTATTTTGGCTTTGTAATGGTCGGAGTGAGAGGGGAAGAGGGTTCGGTGAGTGCGATACTTGAATGATGAACGCGTCTTCGATAGATGGCGTGTATTTTTTGTTGTTTTCATTTTTTTGTTTTCATTTTTTTGATTGTGTTATTAGACACTTTTTTTATCGCTCTTTTTATTTTTTTTTAAACTAATGTGGGTCCCCCTTTTGTGATGTGCAGGGTATGATGAGGACCCTGGGCTTGGCCGATGAGTGGGCGAGTGCGGATGATCCGAGCCATATCGGGTGAGAGACCCGAGGAAAGGCAAAGCTTGTAGATCGGGGCACATGCGTCCATGCTGTCACGCCCCGAGCACGGAAGATACCCGGAGACGCATGATGAGTTTATATCGATCATGTCAATCAGAGCGTTAGTGTATTCAACACATAGACAGAGTGCGTAAAAGTAGAGATAACCCAATCCTTTATTCCATCATAACCTTAAAGGTACTTCTATTACAATCCATTTAATGAAAGTACTAAGACTCAATAAACAGAAAAGTTCAATGGTTGACTTAAGAAATTTTGAAAGATAGGACTAGTAGACGCTTGGATAAACAGAGAGCTCTAATCTCTTCACTCTTGACCTTCCCCATCTGAGTGAGTCTCGTCATCGGACTTACCTGAAAGGTAGGGAAAAACACTGAATGAGCAAACGCTCAGTAGGAATTATATCTCAAGAACTAGCAATTGGTTTTACTAATTACATGTTTCATGAATGCAATAAAGCTATGCATGTTTGCGTAAAACGATAAGAGAGAGAGAGTATAACAAGAGGTAATCGAGTAAAGTAGCATGTCTTTCAAGAACTTATATCAATGAATGTCAAGATATTCAAGCAAGTATATTCATCATGTCATGTCGGGAATTGGCTATCACGTTTCAAGCAAGTATATAAATACCATTTTTCGGGCCACGCAAGTCATGTCATGTCAAGTACGAGATTTGTGGAATGTCTTAATCAAGCTAGTCATGCACTTCGGTACAATGTCATCCCGTGATCATTACAACTCCCATGGGCACTAGTACTTTCGGGTGCTCCTCCCAGGACCTGATCGGGCCCTATATGCGCAGGCATTGGTCATGTATTTTTGACATCCACTAAGGTATAGCCAATATGGAGTTTCAAGGAACAAACTTGTATAACTTTAAGGTAGATAGCATTTCAAGGATTTGAACACGTAGTATCATGACGATAGTAACAGTATAATCACGATTACCGATAAAACTAGGTGGAATTGGTTCCCTATCTTGGGCGCCATGACAATAAGAGTAAGCGCCCACATAAAGATGGTCGCTCGTTCTTAAGCTAGATAGAATTGAGGTCCACAAGTATGGCACCTAATCACAAGGTCACTAATGGCATGGTTTCCCATTCCATTAATTCATAGATATTCTCATGACATCATCATCATGAATGTCATAAGGGCCGGTTTTACCATGTTTCTTTAGAGTGACATGGCAATCAAGTAGTATCATGGGTTTTTATGGTACAACCAGCTCGGCTGCTTTGAGGGAATCCAAAGCGTGCGGAGTCTTATGGAGGTCTCTATGATAAAGTCACCGGTCCGGAGGAACGGAATGTCCCGCGGAGAGTTCATCTATCACCGAGAATTTGGGGCAATTGATAAAACGTTGATAAACGTGGGACTATACTCACGCATTGGAATATAGTGCCATATATATATATATATATATATATATATATATATATATATATATAAGTATATAAATCCACGGTTCACAGGAAAAACATAGGAAAATAACAAGACAGGAAATTGGCGCCTTAACCAAAGTCTTCATTTAAAGAATTGACGCCCTTTGCTGGGTCGTCATTTCAATATTTGACGACTTCCAGAACAGTCGTCCAATTCATATTTGTGTTTGTTGAAAATAACTAAATTTCAGTATTTTAAGGAATTGGCGACTTCCATTAAGTCTTCTATTTTGTAAATAGCGCCCTTGTCAGGGGCGTTATATATACAAGAAACGACATGGTATGCATCGTTAATTCTCCTTTTTACAGAATTTGCTACGAATAATAACAATTTCCAATAAATATTTTGATGGCAACATGTATATGGACAGGTCAAGAAAAATAGCAAGATTCTAGACATATGATCATGCATTAGATCAGCTTACTGTTTAGATAGGTATTAAATTTTAACATGTGTATTTATTAAATCAATCGAAATTGACGACCGTTCTCCCGAGCGTCAGAAATAAAAATGGCGCCCTGGTAAGGGTCGCCTCTTTCAAAAATTTTCTAGAACTCCGTGAAAACTACATGCATGAACTAATATATATTAATATCATGATTCATGATAGTTTGGGCTACGAAATCTTGAGATAACCTACCTGGTGATTTGGTTGTGAAGAGCTGTGAAGAAGGATATGATACTCTGTTTTAAACAGAGTGTCGGTATAATAACAGCAACTGAACTTCTTCTGAAGAAGAAGTAGATGACCTTCTTCGATCAGAGGAAGAAGATGATGAATATAGTGGCTTCCCTTCTTCTCGTCTGTTAACAGAATGAAGAAGAGGAAGACGCTTCCCCCCCTCTTCTCGTTGCAGTCACCAGCAAAAGAGGAAGACGTCTTCCTCACGCAGGAGGAAGAAACGGACGCAGGGTGTTGATATGAAGAACTTGTATAAGAGCAACGACTCTTACTTCCTAAACGTAGGAACACAACTACAGCTCTCGTCCGTGGAAGACGATAGTAGAAGCAAGGCTTCTACTCCACACAATGATGATAGTAGCAGAAGATGATAGCTTCCAAAGAGCACGGCAGCCTGCAACTGTATTGGAAGAAGAAGAAGAAAGCCAACAGGTTTGGCTTCGATGGAGGGGTACTTATAGGGTTCTGGAGACCCTAGAGGGTTGGAGTTTTATTGGGAATTAAGAACTCCCCTTTTTAGAGTCCTTATTAAACTCAGACATCCCACGTATCGATCCTTTCCCTAGCTAGCATCCCTGTTCGAACCAAACACTACATGTTGTAAATAATGCCTTAGGTTGGGGCGTTAATTAAAAATGACGCCTGCCCAAGAGTCTTTAATTTATAAAATGGCATCCCACAAAGGGGCGTTAATTATTATTGCCTTTATTTGCTTATCGTGGAGATATGGTTGCCTTATTAATATATAAAAATGACGCCACTTATAGTGGGCGTCCATTATGAATATGACGCCTTGGAAGGAGGCGTCTCTTTGTAAATTGCCGACTGCTTTAATGAAATGACGACCAGATATAAGGCGCTATTTCTTTTTGGCTCATGGGTGAAAATTATATATATATATATAGTATACAACTTGATTATTTCATTTTTTTTGAATAATTTTATTCTTGATTATTTATCTGGGGTCTTACACCCTCCCCCACTTAAAAGAATTTGGTCCCCAAATTCAATCGTATATAAACATGGAGAGTGTAAAGTACATACCCTTTAGAATAATTCTGGGAATCGTTTCCTCATAGATTCCTCGGTCTCCCATGTGGCTTCGTGTTCTGAGTATTTACTCCATTGCACCTTAACCATGGGAATAACTTTGTTCCTTAGTGTTCGTACCTCGTGATCGAGGATTTTCATGGGCTTTTGTTCATAAGTAAGATCCTTTTGAATCACCAGATCTCCGTGATCAATGATATGTGACGGATCGTGCACATATTTCTTCAACATGGATATGTGAAATACATTATGAACTTCGGACAATTGGGGCGGTAAAACGACGTGGTAAGCAACCTCGCCAACTCTTTCTAGTATCTCAAAAGGTCCGATGAATCTTGGTGTAAGCTTGCCCTTAACACCAAATCTCCTTATTCCACGTCCAGGTGATATCTTGAGAAATATATGATCTCCCACTTGGAATTCGAGATCTCTTCTTCGTGTATTAGCATAAGTCTTCTGTCTAGACTGAGCAGTTTGAAGTCTTTCTCTAATCAACTGAATCTTTTCAGTGATATCCCTTACCATGTCTGGACCTAATAGTTGTTTTTCGCCAACTTAGTCCCAGAACAAAGGCGATCGGCAACTCCTTCCGTATAAAGCTTCGAAAGGTGCCATTTGTATACTTGTCGGGTAGCTGTTATTGTATGCAAATTCAACCAAAGGCAAGTGATCATGCTAGCCTTCACCAAAATCAATGATGCAAGCTCTGAGCATATCTTCAACTACCTGATTAGTTCTCTCGGTCTGATCATCCGTTTGAGGATGAAAAGCTATACTAAAGTTAAGTATCGTCCCTAGCGAATGTTGTAGACCCTTTCAAAAGTGAGAAGTAAAACGGGGGTCTCTATCAGACACGATTGAGACAGGTACTCCATGTAACCTGACTATCTCCTTAAGGTACAATACAGCAAGAACATCAACTGACCATCGGCTCTTGATTGGCAAGAAATGTGCCGACTTGGTTAATCGGTCGATGATAACCCATATTCCGTCATGTCCTCCCTTTGATTTGGACAGACCCATAATGAAGTCCATACCGATTTCCTCCCACTTCTATTTGGGAATATCTAGAGGATGTAACTTACCGGTAGGCTTTTGGTGTTCGGCCTTGACTTGTTGGCATGTGAGACAGCGAGACACAAAGTCTGCTACTTCTCTTTTCATATTGGGCCACCAAAAGGCCCTTTTCAAATCTTGGTACATCTTAGTTGATCCTAGATGAATCATGTACCTTGATCTGTGAGCTTCATCTAAGATTTTCTTCTTTAGCTCTGGGCAATTCGGTATACATGTTCTATTCCTGAACATCAATCTTCCATCCGAGGCTATTTTGAAATCAGTTTGTTCTTCTACTTTGTCTTTGATTTCCTCTAGTACTGGGTCACTACCTTGAAGTCCTTGTATTTCGGATAGCAAGTCTGGCTGTATGCTCATATGGGATAATGTGACACACCTACTGTCCTTGTCCATGCTTATATTAAGCTTAGAGAATTGTTCTAGCAACTTCCACTCCTGAATCATACAATTGGCTAATAGTGCTCTCGGCTTTCGACTGAGGGCATCGGCTACAGGATTACCCTTTGCAGGATGATATTGTATAGTGAAGTCGAAGTCCTTAAGATATTCTAACCAACGTCTTTGCCTCATATTCAATTCCTTCTGAGAGAAGAGATACTTAAGACCTTTATGGTCAGAGTATACAATAGATTGTACTCCGTATAGATAATGTTTCTATATCTTCAGTGCAAACACTACTGCAGCCAATTCTAAGTCATGAACTGGGTAGTTCTCCTCGTGCTTCTTCAATTGGCGAGAAGAGTAGGCTATAACTTTCCCTTGTTGCATTAAAACACATCCGAGGCCAATGCCAGATGCATCAGTGTATACTTCGAATCTCTCGCCTTCAATTGGTAAAGCTAAAACTGGGGCTATAGTTAGGTGATCCTTGAGAGCTTGGAAGCTTCTTTCACATTCCTCACTCCATTCATAACGGATCTCCTTACGAGTTAGCCTAGTGAGTGGTACGGCGATCTTGGAGAAATCCTTGATGAATCGCCGATAGTAGCCCACAAGACCCAAGAAACTACGGATCTCGCTAGCATTGGTCGGTCTTTCCCAATCCTTTACAGCTTCAACCTTCGATGGATCTACGGATAAACCATCTTTTGATATAACATGCCCCAAGAAAGATACTTCTTCTAACCAGAATTCACATTTACTGAGCTTTGCATATAACTGATTCATCCTCAATATCTGTAATGCAATCCTCAAATGCTCCTCGTGCTCTTCCTTGGTCTTTGAATAGATCAGTATATCATCAATGAAAACCACTATGAACTGGTCTAGATGAGGCCTGAATATACTATTCATCAACTGCATAAAGGGAACAGGGGCATTTGTCAGTCCAAAAGGCATTACAACAAACTCATAGTGCCCATACCTGCTTCTGAATGCGGTCTTATAAATGTCCTCATCTTTGATCCTTAGTTGGTGATATCCCGACCTGAGATCAATCTTCGAAAAATACATGGATCTAGATATTTGATCAAATAACTCATCGATTCTCGGTAGTGGATACTTGTTCTTGATAGTGAGATGATTCAACTGTCGATAGTCGATGCATAACCTCATGGATCCATCTTTCTTCTTTACAAATAGCACAAGTGCTCCCCATGGGGAAGTGCTTGGTCTAATAAATCCCTTCTTGAGAAGTTCCATCAATTGCTCCTTCAGCTCCTTGAGTTCGGCAGGGGACATCCTATATGGTGCCTTAGAAACTGGTCTAGCACCAGGGACCAAGTCGATGGTGAAGGCCACTTCTCTTTGTGGGGGTAATCCAGGCAAATCTTCCGGAAACATGTCCGGAAATTCTTGCACAACTGGGATGTCTTCTAGCTTAGTCTCCTTAATGGTGACAAACGCAAGGAAAGATACACATCCTTTCCTTATTAGCTTGCTAGCTCGGAGAGCCGAAATAAGAGGTGACTTGCTCCGACTCTGTGGACAAGTATATGCTAATTTCGGGAAGTCTTTGAAAGTAACTTTGTTGTTACAGCAATCCATAGTTACCTGATACCTAGATAACCAGTCTGCTCCCAATATGACATCATATTCCTTTAGGTCTAAACATATAAGGTCGATAGGAAGATTTCTTCCTTTTACCAAGACTTCACAGTTTTGATAATGGTGAGTAATATCGGTTTCGTTTCCGAGAGGAGTAGATAAAAATATTTTCATCCATTCCAGTTCCATGGGTAATGGATTAGCAAACTTCTTGGAAATAAAAGAATGTGATGCACCCGTATCAAATAAGACATGTGCAGACTTGGAACAAACTTTCGGTGTACCTTCTACTAGTCCGCCTTCGTCTTGTTCCGCCTCCTTAATAGCTTGGAGACGAGCAATATTTGTCACCGGGCGCTTTCCGTCACCGGCTTGATCATTGAGTAGGGGACAGTCGGGAATCCGATGATCACGGCTCCCACAACGGAGACACGCTCCAAGTTTCCTCCAACATTCTTCGGCCTTGTGTCCGGCCTTGTCACAGTGTCTACACACCACTTTAGAAGGTGTGGTGGTGATGGAGAACGGCTTGTTAATCTTTTTGACTTTCTTCTCCTGAGAAGACTCTCCTCCGTTACTTGGCCTTTTCTTGAAATTGGGTTTGAAAGTGCCGGAGCTGGTAACATGCTCCTTCTTATCTCTCCCACGGATCCTATCAGATAGTTCCGTGGCATCCTCAAGTAACTGAGCTCGGCGTACCATTTCCGAATAGACCTGTATGTCCATCGACGCCAGCTGAGTGATAAACTGGGGCTTGAGCCCGTTTAGAAACCTTCTAGCTTTCATCTTCTCAGTGCTAACTAAGTGTTTAGCGTACCGAGACAGCCTTGAGAACTGCGCCTCATACTCGGCCACCGATAATGATCGCTGCTTAAGTGCGACAAACTCGGCGGCTTTCTTTTCTTGAACTCGATCTGAGAAATACTTATTGTTGAAGTTTTCAACAAACTCTTCCCAAGTAACCTGGTCTTGGTCTAAGGTAGCTTCAACCGACTCCCACCAACAGCGGGCGTCCCTTTCCAATTGAAACGTTGCTAACAAGACCTTCTCTTGGTCCGTACATTACATAACTCGAAAGATACGTTCGGTCTCCCGGATCCAGTGCTCGGCGTCATCCGGATCAGTGGATCCCATGAACTTAGGAGGGTTCATGTTCCTGAAGCTTTGGTGGAGATTTCCTGCTCCACGATGTACACCTCCTTGTGCCACTTGTTGAAGTGCCTGGGTCATGTCTTGCAGAGTGCGTTGCATGTTATGCCACTGAGCACGTTCGGCAGCCATTGTCCTACAATTACAATGACTATATTAATAAGTGATAATTTTCAAAGGTTTTTGACACTAAGTTAAATTAACCCTTGGTTTTACCCAATCTCACCGGTTAAAAGGGTTAAACCTATCCTTGGACTTGGGTTTCCTAGGAATTGAATATCCTAGGCTCTGATACCATAAAAACTGTCACGCCCCGAGCGTGGAAGATACCCGGAGACGCGTGACGAGTTTATATCGATCATGTCAATCAGAGCGTTAGTGTATTCAACACATAGACAGAGTGCACAAAAGTAGAGATAACCCAATCCTTTATTCCATCATAACCTTAAAGGTACTTCTATTACAATCCATTTAATGAAAGTACTAAGACTCAATAAAGAGAAAAGTTCAATGGTTGACTTAAGAAATTTTGAAAGATAGGACTAGTAGACGCTTGGATAAACAGAGAGCTCTAATCTCTTCACTCTTGACCTTCCCCATCTGAGTGAGTCTCGTCATCGGACTTACTTGAAAGGTAGGGAAAAACACTGAATGAGCAAACGCTCAGTAGGAATTATATCTCAAGAACTAGCAATTGGTTTAAGTAATTACATATTTCATGAATGCAATAAAGCTATGCATGTTTGCGTAAAACGACAAGAGAGAGAGAGTATAACAAGAGGTAATCGAGTAAACTAGCATGTCTTTCAAGAACTTATATCAATGAATGTCAAGATATTCAAGCAAGTATATTCATCATGTCATGTCGGGAATTGGCTATCACGTTTCAAGCAAGTATATAAATACCCTTTTTCGGGCCACGCAAGTCATGTCATGTCAAGTACGAGATTTGTGGAATGTCTTAATCAAGCTAGTCATGCACTTCGGTACAATGCCATACCGTGATCATTACAACTCCCATGGGCACTAGTACTTTCGGGTGCTCCTCCCAGGACCTGATCGGGCCCTATATGCGCAGGCATTGGTCATGTATTTTCGACATCCACTAAAGTATAGCCAATATGGAGTTTCAAGGAACAAACTTGTATAACTTTAAGGTAGATAGCATTTCAAGGATTTGAACACGTAGTATCATGACGATAGTAACGGTATAATCATGATTACCGATAAAACTAGGTGGAATTGGTTCCCTATCTTGGGCGCCATGACAATAAGAGTAAGTGCCCACATAAAGATGGTCACTCGTTCTTAAGCTAGATAGAATTGAGGTCCACAAGTATGGCACCTAATCACAAGGTCACTAATGGCATGGTTTCCCATTCCATTAATTCATGGATATTCTCATGACATCATCATCATGAATGTCATAAGGGCCGGTTTTAACATGTTTCTTTAGAGTGACATGGCAATCAAGTAGTATCATGGGTTTTTATGGTACAACCAGCTCGGCTGCTTTGAGGGAATCCAAAGCGTGCGGAGTCTTATGGAGGTCTCTATGATAAAGTCACCGGTCCGGAGGAACGGAATGTCCCGCGGAGAGTTCATCTATCACGGAGAATTTGGGGCAATCGATAAAACGTCGATAAACGTGGGACTATACTCACGGATTGGAATATAGTGCCAGATATATATATATATATAAGTATATAAATCCACGGTTCACAAGAAAAACATAGGAAAATAACAAGACAGGAAATTGGCGCCTTAGCCAAAGTCTTCATTTAAAGAATTGACGCCCTTGGCTGGATCGTCATTTCAATATTTGACGACTTCCAGAACAGTCGTCCAATTCATATTTCTATTTGCTGAAAATAACTAAATTTCAGTATTCTAAGGAATTGGCGACTTCCATTAAGTCTTCTATTTTGTAAATAGCGCCCTCGTCAGGGGCGTTATATATACAAGAAACGACATGGTATGCATCGTTAATTCTCCTTTTTACAGACTTTGCTACGAATAATAATAATTTCCAATAAATATTTTGATGGCAACATGTATATGGACAGGTCAAGAAAAATATCAAGATTCTAGACATATGATCATGCATTAGATCAGCTTACTGTTTAGATAGGTATTAAATTTTTAACATGTGTAATTATTAAATCAATCGAAATTGACGACCGTTCTCCCGAGCATCAGAAATAAAAATGGCGCCCTGGTAAGGGTCGCCTCTTTCAAAAATTTTCCAGAACTCCGTGAAAACTACATGCATGAACTAATATATATTAATATCATGATTCATGATAGTTTGGGCTACGAAATCTTGAGATAACCTACCTGGTGATTTGGTTGTGAAGAACTGTGAAGAAGGATATGATACTCTGTTTTAAACAGAGTGTCGGTATAATAACAGCAACTGAACTTCTTCTGAAGAAGAAGTAGATGACCTTCTTCGATCAGAGGAAGAAGATGATGAATATAGTGGCTTCCCTTCTTCTCGTCTGTTAATAGAATGAAGAAGAGGAAGATGCTTCCCCCCCTCTTCTCGTTACAGTCACCAGCAAAAGAGGAAGAAGTCTTCCTCACGCAGGAGGAAGAAACGGACGCAGGGTGTTGATATGAAGAACTTGTATAAGAGCAACGGCTCTTACTTCCTAAATGTAGGAACACAACTGCAGCTCTCGTCCGTGGAAGACGATAGTAGAAGCAAAGCTTCTACTCCACACAATGATGATAGTAGCAGAAGATGATAGCTTCCAAAGAGCACGGCAGCCTGCAACTGTATCGGAAGAAGAAGAAGAAAGCCAACAGGTTTGGCTTCGACGGAGGGGTATTTATGGGGTTCCAGAGACCCTAGAGGGTTGGAGTTTGATTGGGAATTAAGAACTCCCCTTTTTAGAGTCCTTATTAAACTCAGACATCCCACGTATCGATCCTTTCCCTAGCTAGCATCCCTGTTCGAACCAAACACTACCTGTTGTAAATAACGCCTTAGGTTGGGGCGTTAATTAAAAATGACACCTGCCCAAGAGTCTTTAATTTATAAAATGGCATCCCACAAAGGGGCGTTAATTATTATTGCCTTTATTTGCTTATCATAGAGATATGGTTGCCTTATTAATATATAAAAATGACGCCATTATGGTGGGCGTCCATTATGAATATGACGCCTTGGAAGGAGGCGTCTCTTTGTAAATTGGCGACTGCTTCAATGAAATGACGACCTGATATATGGCTCTATTTCTTTTTGGCTCATGGGTGAAAATTATATATATATATAGTATACAACTTGATTATTTCATTTTTTTTGAATACTTTTATTCTTGATTATTTATCCGGGGTCTTACACATGCCTAGTTCTAGGGCAGGTAGCAGGGTGTCATCCCTGTGGTATGTCACGCGCAGGAGAGTGCCGACTACTTGCAGCAGTATAGGGAGACCCAAGCGGAGCGTCTCCAACTCGAGAGACCAGTAGACGTAAGGATAGCATTACATTTTTTTTTGGTGTATGCATATCTAAATGCTTATGAGTGCAGGATGCCCGTGATGCCATCATTAACATCTTGCGGGCCCAACTGGCGGATGCTAGGCAACAGTTGGCTGTCGTTCGGCAGGAGCTGAACATCCTAGTAAGTTTATGCTTTTTTTTTGGAATCCTGATGGCTTAGTTGTTGACTATTGTTGGTTTGTTTCAGCGTGGCCAGTAGGCAGCGATGGCGGGGATGACTGGCGGGGAATCTTCCAACTCCCAGGTTCCTCGTCTGGAGGTTACCTTCCTTCGGGAGCAACTTGCTAGTGCAATGGCTCGCGCCGGGAAGACGGAGTGTTAGCTCACGGCTCGGGTGAGTACTTGCCTTGCTCAAATGTTGATTACACTACTCCTTCACTGACTTTACGGAATGTTTGGCTCTGTAGGCGATGGAGATTCAAGGTGCGTTGGCTCGCGTGGTCTGGGCTGAGGAGGAGCGCGACGCCTGGGCGGCCACCGTAGCAGAGCTACAGTATCACAATGAGGAGAGACTATCTCGAGACATCTTAGAGTTGAGGGCTTTATTCAAAGTGGCAAGGAGAGAGGTAGAGGTAGAAAGAGCGGAGAGGGAAAGGGAGAGAGCAGAAAGAAGGGCAGAGCAACAACGGGATTGGGACGAGAGGAGGGCTCTAGAGGCCCAAGTGATGGAGCTCTAGCTAGGCCTTCGGGTTGCGGAGCAGAGGCTGAAAGATAGTGAGGAGCTCCACCAGAGGGCACGCGTGCTCGGGGCGTGCCTTCGTCAATCTGGCTACCTCTCTGTGGGTAGCTTCTTTGTTCCTTCGATAGAGGAACAGCAAGCCACCGAGGCTGAGTGGGCACTGCGGGGTGAAGCGAATACTACCTCGCAGAACTCCAGGAGGCCTCCTAGGGACCCTCATCCTAAGAGAGGGGAGAGGGACGGCCGGAGGGATGAGTAGGAAGGTGATGGCAAGAGTTAGAGAGTAGTACGCCTGCCCACTCTCTTATGATGTGCATGACAGTTTATATGGAATGATCTGGTTTCCTGTCACTCATTTGTGTTCCTTATCCTCTACGCTTCTTTTCTGCCACGCTGTTCGCATGTGACATATTCGACAATACCTCACCCCGAAAATGAGGAATCATGTCTCACCATGGCTGTTCTTTCAAATGGGAATCTATCGTCGAGATCAGCGATGACGGCTTTTAGCTCCCTTTCCCGTGTGGCATTTCAAACTTCCCATAGACGCAATCCATTTTTTTATATTCAAAATTATTTACAATACGACAGGCCACTCCTAAACTGTGTAGGGAGCAAGTCGTCATGTCACACCGCCGGTCCAAACTTCCTATGCGAGTGGCGAAGTGACGCACGAAGCTGTAAGGAAGGCGCCTTATCGTGAGGGCCATTACTTGAGGTAATGGCAACAGTTGGCTCGGACCTCTTTCATTCCTATAAATACCTCCCTCCTTTGTCTTCCCAGGGGCACTAGAAGCTAACTCGAAGAGTGTAAGTTTCTAAGGGACAAGAGGAGTTAAGAGTTCTTACGTTTCAGAATGGAGGGTGGAGAGGGGGATTTCTGTAGCCCATTTAAGAGCAGGCCGAACTAGGTCCATCAAGACCAAACGAGGCCCAGCTCATCTAAGTGACCGCCCGCAGGGCCCACTTAGCATAAAAGCCCAATAAGATCACTCGGGATCAAGCACTTCCTCGGCGGCCATCAGACTCAGAAGGCCCGAGCATCGGTCAGGTCAGAGGAAGACCCACGCCCGATCTATCCCCTCGCTGGGATAAAGGCTAGCGCTCAGCGCCCACTCTGACCGAGCCTCATCCGAGCTATGCCTATCGCCCGGATAGGGTTGGCACTCTTCATGCTTGGATCGACCGGTGATTGCTTATCCACGCTGCTATTGAGAGCCCTTTATGAGCAGGAGTTCACAAGGATAAGGGACCCACGACCCCTTAAGGCTATAAAGATCCCATGATGAGGACGTAAAGAGCCCACGTTGAGGACGTAACTCCCGCCTGAAACTCCTCAGCTTACGGGACACATGAGGCCGGCGCACTATTTAAACCTGGGACTCCCTCCAGCGAAAGGTAAGACCAACACATGCCTAAAACTCCCTGAGCAGGGACCACTTCACGACCTTGGTGGAGATGGATCTCGCGCATCTCTTTCCTCCTCCCTTCATAGCTTCCACCACTGCTCTACTGACTTAGGAATCTGAGGGTTTTCTCCAGGGAACCATCCCTGGGCCCCCCTGATCCGTTTCCCTTCCTTGCAGTTCACTACCCGGTGATCATCTACCTCAGCTCAGGTCCAGCGTGAGATCTCCCCTCTTCATCTGGCGCCATCTGTGGGAAACGATCAAAGAGCCAGCATGGTGCGAAGAAGTACAGGGAGGAGATCCGTCGGCGATAGGGGGAAGGCCATGGTGGTGGGGGGAGAAGGCCCTTCTCAGGTCGCACAAGACCCCCCCTCCAACACCAGCACCCTAGCCGACGAACCACCTCCACCCGCGGCGGTAGGGCAACCACCCAACGAGGACGCTGACGCTTTCCAAGCCCTCAACGTAAAATTGGATGTCATCGTGGAACTCATGAGGACCCAGGCGGCCAGGGAAGGAAGGTCACGCGTCCCTCTGGAAAGCCATCCCCGTGGAGATGAGTCCCAACACACTGCCGGAGGTCGCTTCACCCTCCGAGGACGGCAGCTTATTCACAACAGGTCAGGAGGACCTTCACAAGCCCCTCCTCCGGAGCAAGAGGCCTCCTCTACGCTGAAAAGGGGAAAACCCGGGGCACGCCGTCCACACCCAGAGATCGAAGTCCCCAGCGAACGCCAGGACAACCTACCATCGCGTCCCCCTAGCCCCACGGCGCAACGGCAGCCGGAGTTATCCCTCCATCTGCGAGAGTTCGAGAGGTGCTTCGTAGAGCAAGATCGCGCCTTACGTGCCTTGCAGAAGACCTCCCCAGCCGAGGACGAGGAGAAATCCCCGTTCTCCGACTATATCTTTGTCACGCCCCGAGCCTTTATTACATCGGAAAACTCGCTCGATGAACGCGAACAGCTGGCATGGTAAGTCTCTTGCATGCAAGAACGATCAGAGCGCAAGGCAATCACACAAAAGAATGCAATCGCACAATATTTACTCAACTTCAACTTTCATTAATAATCAAATCCACTATTCGAATACAACCACTAATTCAACTTCCATCATGCTAGACTCAAGAAATAAAATAAAAAATTACATAGACTCGATCTAAACAATGTAAACTTACTAAGTCTTCGCTCATTCTTTATTCACTCTCGGATCCGCTACTTGAACATTCTGAATCCGAACCCGACTCACTTCCATTTCTTGAAAAAAAATGGAAATAGGTAATGAGCACACTTGCCCAGTAGGTATCTTCGCATCAACATGAAGGCATCATTAAAGTAATTAATATTTTTGCTCTAGAGAAATAAGGTAAAATCATGCGAATGCGATCAATCATGCGATTAAACCAAAGTATGTAAGATAGAATGAGAGCAAGTATGAACTAGCAAGAATGTTATAAGAACATGATATTACCTTTCATGAATAAGAATGTAACGAGAATGTACTAGCAAGCCACATAATCATCACTCCAGTATCTTTTACTTGTGAGCAAGTACTTCGTGAATTCTGTGGAATATCGAGAAAGTCAAGTATCAATCACGCAGTATTGTGTTGTGGATTTTCACTTATTTATAAAGAAAGTACTCCTAGCGCGACACCAGTAGCATCATACCCCATGGTTTATAATAGTATGTTTCTGACAATCAGCCGAGGGGACTAGCATAGAGCCCTTGAACACAATCAGTGCTCGATCCCATCTTCAAGTATAAATCAAGCTTTTTCCACGCATGTAACAATAAAGTATGGCCAAGAATGTACAATTCCAACAAGCTCTTGAATGAATGCTTTAATAAGAATCATGAGAAATCAAGAATGACTTATACTATGTTATGCTTATGAAAATAAATCGGCAGCATAACGGTACGTTCTTTATCTTCCACTCATTATATTAGGTTTCTTGATCAATATGATAAGTTCTAGATCATCAAGAGTATATATAGAAACCTTGGAATATCAATCCTTGGTCAAACCTCGGGTTAAAATACTCAAGCAGTGTGACGGTCGTGTACTGGGCCGTTACATGATGTGACGCTCCAGTATTGGGCCGTTACATTAGTCTGAATCCCAAACCAAGAAATCGGACTCAGTTGGATGTGACGGTCGTATATTGGGCCGTTACATGTACCTGACGGTCCAATATAGATCCGTTACACTATTGATAACCAGAAACATCGATAGTGTAATCTAATCAATTAGTTTTAATGGTACAACCAACTCGGCGTCCTAGTGGGAATCCCAGGCTCGCAGAGAATTACGCAGGCCTTGAAACATGATTTCCTAGTCCATTGGAAGGAATATCCAATAGAGAGGTCCTCATGTCCAAGAATAATGTTCCTATAGTGCAAAGTGAACTAATGGACAACATACTGGAATATGTGCCATGTACTTAAAGAAATGACTCTATTGATAGAGAGGATGTGTAACAATAGGAAATCATGATAAAACTCCATCAACACATCTTTGAAAAATCATGATTTAGATACAAAATTATAGAATTTTGGCACATGAAATTAACATAACTTAAAATAACTTAAGATACCTTAATTATGTAATTTCTATCATGAATCAGTAGATAATCTTAATGACATGAAATCAGGTCAAAACTTAGATAACTAGGCTTATTTATAAGTTAAATTAACTACTTTCCTATTCTGTCTACAGTTAACCTGACGGTCTAGAATGGGTGCGTCATAGTGACTGTGACAGTTTATCGTGAGGCCGTTACAGTAATGTAACGCTCCTGTTAAGGTGTGTCAGAGACAACAAAGTAATTAAGATGCAGTAGAGGGTGTGACGGCTTATCGTAAGGCCGTTAGATCACTATGACGGTCTTACCTTGATGCGTCAGAGTCCCTGCTAACAGTATAAAGAAATTAAAAGACTATGATTTAAAACCATGTCATGTTTTGAAAAGATTTAACTGCCCCAATCATAACAAAACGAAGTAAAGGGCATCTAGATGCATAGGTTGCAGTGAATTGACAAGATAATATCTTTGATCTTTGATTAGGGCTAAGACTATGTATGTATGCATGAACCCACTAAAACATGAAATTCATAGTCTATAATGCATGAAATCAAACACAATCAGAGGGCTTTTATCCCTAACAAGATGTTTTTACCAATCATGAGATAACCTACCCTTTTATCTGAGCTTTAAACTTCTAATTTGAGTCTGAAAGACGTGCCCTAGTTCTCCCTTTCCAGTTAGTTTTCAGCAATTTCATGCTGCTCTAGCTCCTCATCCTCTTGACCTAAGGATGTGAAATTTTGAGGGTACGCAGATGAAACTATGGTGAACAAAAAGTTCTTAAGGATTGAATTCTAATTACCTCGTTTAGACGTCCTAATCTCTTGATCTCCAGGGGTCCTTTGCTCTGAATCCTGGGTTACTATGGTCGAACCAGCAACTTTGGAAGCTTCAATCTCCTTGGTTGCTTACCATTACTGTTCATACGGTCCAATGTGGACCGCTTAACATGTTAAACGGTCAACAATGATCTCCTAGCATGAAATTTGGAGAACTATTAGTCTAAAGTATACTAAACAAAATCTTCTAAAGAACTTACCCGAAATTCTATCTCCTTACCTTGATTCTTCACGAGCCACAAGTAAGGGTCGCTAAGTTCAGAACTATGTCCTATTTATAGGGTTTTGAAGATTAGATCGATTCTAGAGTCCTTAATTTGCCAGAACCTAATCCCTAAGAGTCCTTAGTAATATTATAAACTCTCCCAAGTCGATCTCTTGCATATAGGATCCCAAAGTTCTATGCTTTTTGCTCGTTCTTTCTTTCACGGAACTGACAGAATGTAACGCATCAAGATGGGTGCGTTACATGGCAGTGGCGGTCGCATGATAGATCGCTACATCTAACGTGCACAGAGTTCAACATCGATCAAACTCTTTTGTTAATTATCCATATTATTATCCATAAAAATTGTATTTATCCTTAAAATAAGTAAATAGGCTAAATAACCTTCTATAATATGGGCCAAACTTAATGGGCTTGGTTCTTAAACCCTTTTGGATTTTATTTAAATAGGCTAGGTTAATTATTTAACATAATTGGGCCTTATAATGACTTATTAATCCAATAATCCTTTTATTAGTCTATTTAGCCCTTATAAATTCCAGAAAGTTATATATATAACTAGAAATTATTACATAAATTCTGGGCACTACACCCTCCCCCACTTAGAAGAATTTGGTCCCCAAATTCAATACATGGGTTATGGAGAGTGTACTTATTGTTGAATAATTCTGGAAATCTTTTCCGCATGGCTTCTTCGGTTTCCCATGTTGCTTCATATGGCCATGCTTTCTTCTATTGAATCTTGACCATAGGAATAACTTTATTTCTTAGTTGACGTACTTCTCGTTCCAGAATCTTTATTGGCATTTGCTTGTACGTCATATCCTTCTGAATCTCTAAATTGTCATAAGTGATAATATGGTCAGGATCATATACATATTTCTTTAGCATAGAGACGTGAAATACGTCATGAACTCCTGCTAATTGTGGAGGTAAAGTCAGTCTATAAGCCACTTCACCAACCCTTTCGAGAATTTCAAACGGACCAATGATCCTTGGAGTTAGTTTGCCCTTAATGCCAAATCTCTGAATACCACGACCTGGAGAAACCTTGAGATACACATGGTCTCCTACTTGAAATTCCAAGTCGCGTCTACGATTATCAGCATAAGACTTTTACCTATCTTGTGCCATCTTTATTCTCTCTTGAATAAGCTTGATCTTCTCTGTAGAATCTCTGATAATATCGGGGCCTAGGAATTGTCTTTTTCTTATTTCACTCCAACATATTGGTGATCGACAACTTTTTCCATATAGAGCTTCAAAAGGTGCCATTTGTATGCTGGCCTGGTAACTGTTGTTATATGCAAATTCTACCAGAGGCAAGTGATCATGCCAACTACCTACAAAATCAATAACACAAGCCCTGAGCATGTCTTCTACCATCTGATTCGTTCTTTCTATCTGACCATCAGTTTGTGGATGAAAGGCTGTGCTGAAATTCAATCTAGTCCCTAGTGACTGTTGTAGACCCTTCCAAAATTGTGATGTGAATCGAGGATCTCTATCAGATATAATAGTGACTGAGACACCATGTAATTTAACAATTTTCCTTATGTATAATGCTGCCAGGATATCCACAGACCATCGACTTTTGATTGGTATGAAATGTGTAGATTTAGTTAATCGATCTATGATTACCCATATACCATCGTGTCCACCTCTTGTCTTAGGTAACTCCATAATGAAATCCATCCCTATACTCCCACTTCCATTCGGGAATATTCAAGGGATGCAGTTTACCTGCGGGTCTAAAATGCTCTGCCTTTACTTGTTGACAAGTGAGACAGCGAGACACGAAATCAGCTATTTCTCTCTTCATGTTGGGCCACTAAAATTTCCTTTAAGATCTTGATGCATTTTTGTACCACCTGGATGAATGGTGTACTTGAAATTATGTGCTTCTTCTAGGATCAATTTCTTCGTATCTTTATGATCCGATACACACACTCGGCCCTTGAATAGCAATCTTCCATCCTCCGTAATAGGGAAATCTGGCCGTTGTTCAATATTAGCCTTAATTTCTAGTAACCCAAGATCATCATTTTGCAACTTGACTAGATCCTCTATTAAGGTAGGTTGAGTTCAGATATTAGCCATGAAGCAATCTTCTTCCTTCCTGTCAATATCTAAGTTCAACTGAGCAAATTGAGGAATAAGATTAGTCATACTAATCATAAGACTTGATAGCATACCCATTGGTTTTATGCTGAGTGCATCCGCAACAGCATTAGCCTTGCCAGGATGATATTGAATAGAAAAATCAAAATCTTTGAGATATTCCAACCATCTTATCTGCCTCATATTTAGCTCTTTTTGAGAATAAGTATTTCAAGCTTTTGTGGTCCGAGTAGACCGTAAACTTTTCTCCATAGAGATAATGACGCCAAATTTTCAAGGTGAAAATGACAACTGCTAATTCCAAATCATGTACATGATAATTTTTCTCGTGACGCTTCAATTGTCTTGAAGAATAACAGATTACTCTTCCATTTTGCATGAGGACACACCCTAAGCCAATACCTTATGCATCCGTATATACTTCGAATCCACCACCTTCCATCGGTAGTGTTAGAATAAGAGCTGTAGTAAGATGATTTTTAAGAGTTTGGAAACTCTCCTCACATTCCTTTGACCAGACAAAAGAATTTTTTTTTCTCGTCAGTCTAGTTAAAGGAGCCGTAATTTTTGAGAAGTCTTTAATGAACCTCCTATAATAACCAGCTAGACCCAAAAAACTTCATACTTCTGATACAGTCGTTGGCCGGCTCCAATTCTTGACAGCTTCTACCTTAGAAGGATCCACTACAATACCTTCTTTTCAAATAATGTGGCCTATGAATGAAACTTCCTTGAGCCAGAATTCACATTTATTTAGCTTAGCATAGAGTTTATGTTTTTTAAGTGTTTACAAAGTTATTTTCAAATATTCTTCATGTTTCTCTTTTGTCTTGGAATATATCAAGATATCATCAATGAAGACGATGATAAACTGGTCCAGATATGGCTGGAAGACACTGTTCATAAGTTGCATGAATGCTGCCGGGACATTAGTTAATTCGAATGGCATTACCACGAATTCATGGTGACTATAACGACTTCGAAAATCTGATTTATAAATGTCTTCTTCTTTAATTCTAAGCTGATGATAACCTGATCTGAGGTCTATCTTAGAGAAATATTCTACTCCTGAAAGCTGATCGAAGAGCTCATCAATACGCGGCAACGGATACTTGTTTTTAATTGTAAGTTGATTCAGTTGCCGGTAATCGATGCATAGCCTGAGAGAACCATCTTTTTTCTTGACAAATAGAACCGGCGCACCCCAATGGGATGTGCTAGGTCTGATGAAGCCATTGTCTAGTAATTCCTGCAACTGCCTTTTTAATTTCTTAAGTTCTGTGGGGGACATCATGTAAGGGGCTATAGAAACAGGTGCTGCTCCTGGGATGAGTTCAATAGTGAAGTTCACTTCCCTCTCGGGCGGTAAACTGGGTAATTCGGATGGAAACACGTCTGGGAACTCATTTACAATAGGAATGTCCGCTAAGATAATCTCCTTGGATTCGGTAATAATGACAGAAGCAAGAAAAGCTTCACATCCTTGCGAGATAAGTTTGCAAGCGTGAAGAGAAGATATGATAGTAGGATGCTTCTTGTACTTAATGCCAAGGAAAGATAATCTTGGAAGACCAGGCTTTCGAAAGGATATAATCCTATTTCGACAATTGATATAAGCATCATGATCTACAAGCCAATCTACCCCTAAAATGACATCATAACCTTTCATGTCAAGGCATACTAAGTTTACGGGGAGATTATGACCTTATACTATCACTTCGCTATCAGGATAATAGTCAGTAAGCTTTGTTCCAGAATCTAAAGGTGTGGTAATAGCGAGATCTGAAGGTAGGGGAACTGATGCAATTGATAATGTTTTTATAAAAGTAGTGGAGATAAAAGAATGAGAGGCACTAGTGTCAAATAGCACAAATGCAGGACGAGAATAAATTTGAAGAGTACCTTCTATAAGCCCACCATCCTGGGTGCTTCCTCTTCTTCTAAGAAGGCATTGAGGCGAGCCTGCCTCCTACGTCCTCCACCAGACGATTGGTCTTTCATAAGGGGGCAATCTGGCATGCGATGCTCCCTACTTCCACAACGTAAACAAGCACCGAGGCGCTTCCAACACTCCTCAGCCGAATGACTGAATTTTTCATAAAATGTGCAAGCCGTGGCGACCTGCTCCTTCTCCTCCTTGACTTTCTTTTGCATATGGGAACTTCCACCATTCCCATTCCAAGATCTTTTCTTACTATCACGGCTCTTGTAGGGCCCCGTGATGCTGAACTTTTCTTTCTTATAACGCCGATCTGAGCGTCGGCTAGACTCTTCTCCTTTCCCTTCTAATTTCTCGACCTTCTCTAAGGTCCTTTCACACAAATACGCTCGTTGAACCATTTCCACATAAGTACATATGTTTTGGGTCAAGAGTTGCTGAACGAAACCGGGCCGTAACCCGTCCATGAACCGATTAGCCTTCAATAAATCGGTACTGATAAGATGCGGTGTGTAAGGTGCAAGCCTTGAGAATTGCAGTTCATATTCGGCCACTGTCATCATTCCTTGTCGAAGAGCGGCGAACTCCATAACCTTTCGTTCCTTTACGTGCTCAGAAAAGTACTTGTCATGGAATAGGGTAAGAAAACCATCCCATATATGGGGTGCATCGGCCGGAGGTGCCGGAACCGACTTCCACCATGTACGGGCATCTTTGTTGAGTTGGAAGGAAAATCAATCATAAAGCTAATTAACTATCTTATCCCGGGCTCTACCTAATTCTCACATGGGTGTGGAAATTTCTTCCTTAGTTCATAGGTATGGGTCCTTAAACCTTGGACTTATCCCATGACATAACTCTTCTCCCTAAGTCCTGAGACTTAGGCTCTGATACCAACTTAACAGTCACGCCCCGAGCCTTTATTACAGCGGAAGACTCGCTCGAGGAACGAGAACAGCCGGCATGGTAAGCCTCTTGCAAGCAAGAACGATCAGAGCACAAGGTAATCACACATAAGAATGCCATCGCACAATATTTACTCAACTTCAACTTTCATTAATAATCAAATCCACTATTCGAATACAACCACTAATTCAACTTCCATCATGCTAGACTCAAGAAATAAAATAAAAAATTACATAGACTCGATCCAAACAATGTAAACTTCCTAAGTCTTCGCTCATTCTTTATTCACTCTCGGATCTGCTACTTGAACATTCCGAATCCGAACCCGACTCACTTCCATTTCTTGAAAAAGAATGGGAATAGGTAATGAGCACACTTGCTCAGTAGGTATCTTCGCATCAACATGAAGGCATCATTAAAGTAATTAACGTTTTTATTCTAGAGAAATAAGGTAAAATCATGCGAATGCGATCAATCATGCGATTAAACCAAAGTATGTAAGATAGAATGAAAGCAATTATGAACTAGCAAGAATGTTATAAGAACATGATATGGCCTTTCATGAATAAGAATGTAACGAGAATATACTAGCAAGCCACATAATCATCACTCCAGTATCTTTTGCTTGTGAGCAAGTACTTCGTGAATTCTGTGGAATAGTGAGAAAGTCAAGTATCAATCACGCTATATTGTGTTGTGGATTTTCACTTATTTATAAAGAAAGTACACCCAGCGTAATGCGACGCCAGTAGCATCATATCTCATGGTTTATAATAGTATGTTTATGACAATCAACCGAGGGGACTAGCATAGAGCCCTTGAACACAATCAGTGCTCGATCGCATCTTCAAGTATAAATCAAGCTTTTTCCACGCATGTAACAATAAAGTATGGCCAAGAATGTACAATTCCAACAAGCTCTTGAATGAATGCTTTAATAAGAATCATGAGAAATCAAGAATGACTTATACTATGTTATGCTTATGAAAATAAATCGGCAGCATAACGGTACGTTCTTTATCTTCCACTCATTATATTAGGTTTCTTGATCAATATGATAAGTTCTAAATCATCAAGAGTCCATCTAGAAACCTTGGAATATCAATCATTGGTCAAACCTCGGGTTAAAATACTCAAGCAGTGTGATGGTCGTGTACTGGGCTGTAACATGATGTGACGCTCCAGTATTGGGCCGTTACATTAGTCTGAATCCCAAACCAAGAAATCAAACTCAGTTGGATGTGACGGTCGTATATTGGGCCGTTACATGTACCTGACGGTCCAATATAGATCCGTTACACAACTGATAACCAGAAACATCGATAGTGCAATCTAATCAATTAGTTTTATAGTTTACATGTACCTGACGGTCCAATATAGATCCGTTACACTACTGATAACCAGAAACATCGATAGTGCAATCTAATCAATTAGTTTTATAGTACAACCAACTCGGCGTCCTAGTGGGAATCCCAGGCTCGCAGAGAATTACGGAGGCCTTGAAACAAGATTTTCTAGTCCATTGGAAGGAATATCCAATAGAGAGGTCCTCATGTCCAAGAATAATGTTCCTATAGTGCAAAGTGAACTAATGGACAACATACCGAAATATGTGCCATGTACTTAAAGAAATGACTCTATTGATAGAGAGGATGTGTAACAATAAGAAATCATGATAAAACTCCGTCAACACATCTTTGAAAAATCATGATTTAGATACAAAATTATAGAAATTTGGCACATGAAATTAACATAACTTAAAATAACTTAAGATACCTTAATTATGCAATTTCTATCATGAATCAGTAGATAATCTTAAAGACATGAAACCAGGTCAAAACTTAGATAACTAGGCTTATTTATAAGTTAAATTAACTAGTTTCCTATTCTGTCTACAGTTAACCTGACGGTCTAGAATGGGTGCGTCACAGTGACTGTGACGATTTATCGTGAGGCCGTTACAGTAAACACAATTGTTAAGGTGCGTTAGAGATAATAGAGTAATTAAGATGTAGTAGAGGGTGTGACGGCTTATCGTAAGGCCGTTAGATCACTATGACGGTCTTACCTTGATGCGTCAAAGTCCCTGCTAACAGTATAAAGAAATTAAAAGACTATGATTTAAAACCATGTCATGTTTTGAAAAGATTTAACTACCCCAATCATGACAAAATGAAGTAAAGGTCATCTATATGCATAGGTTGCAGTGAATTGACAAGATAATATCTTTGATATTTGATTAGGGCTAAGAATATGTATGTATGCATGAACCCACTAAAATAATAAAATCCATAGTCTATAATGCATGAAATCAAACACAATCAGAGGGCTTTTATCCCTAACAAGATGTTTTTACCAATCATGAGATAACCTACCCTTTTATCTGAGCTTTAAACTTCTAATTTGAGTCTGAAAGACATGCCCTAGTTCTCCCTTTCCAGTGAGTTTCCAACAACTTCATGCTACTCTAGCTCCTCTGCCTCTTGACCTAAGAATGTGAAATTTTGAGGGTACATAGATGAAACTAAGGTGAACAAAAAGTTCTTAAGGATTGAATTCTAATTACCTCGTTTATACGTCCTAATCTCTTGATCTCCAGGGGTCCTTTGCTCTGAACCCTGGGTTACTATGGTCGAACCAGCAACTTTGGAAGCTTCAATCTCCTTGGTTGCTTGATCTCCTAGCATGAAATTTGGAGAACTATTAGTCTAAAGTATACTAAACAAAATCTTCTAAAGAACTTACCCGAAATTCTATCTCCTTACCTTGATTCTTCACGAGCCACAAGTAAGGGTCGCTCAGTTTAGAACTAGGTCCTATTTATAGGGTTTTGAAGATTAGATCGATTCTAGAGTCCTTAATTTTCCAGAACCTAATCCCTAAGAATTCTTAGTAATATTATAAACTCTCCCAAGTCGATCTCTTGCAGATAGGATCCCAAAGTTCTAAGCTTTTTGCTCGTTCTTTCTTTCACGGAATTGACAGAATGTAACGCATCAAGACTGGTGCGTTACATGGTTGTGGCGGTCGCACGATAGACCGCTACATCCAACGTGCACTGAGTTCAACATCGATCGAACTCTTTTGTTAATTATCCATATTATTATCCATAAAAATGGTATTTATCCTTAAAATACGTAAATAGACTAAATAACCTTCTATAATATGGGTCAAACTTAATGGGCTTGGTTCTTAAACCCTTTTGGATTTTATTTAAATAGGCTAGGTTAATTATTTAACATAATTGGGCCTTATAATGACTTATTAATCCAATAATCCTTTTATTAGTCTATTTAGCCCTTATAAATTCCAGAAAGTTCTATAAATAACTCAGACATTATTACATAAATTCTGGGGCACTACGATCTTGAAGACAAAGGTATCTCTGATGCGGGACGGACACGCGACCTAGGACTCTAGCTCGCGATCGTCCCTATGCGAGGGAAACGTTGGACCGGGCGCAATTGAGAAACCGACCGTGAGTCTCGGGTATCGACTTTTCCGCGTTAACTCGGGTCGAGTCATGGGACGGTACACTCACTCTCGTAGCGGTGATAACAATATTTATATATAGCTAGGAACCTACACTCGCAGCGGCATTCAAAGATATACGAGATAAGTAAAATGCGATAAAGAGTGGGGGCGAGTTTACCTCCACGCTCCGGGCGTGGGGAAGACGACCCAGGCCAGTTACGGTAACTCCCGGTAACAACAGTAAAAAGTTAATTACAACCGTGAATTTTATTGCCCACTCCACGCAGGGAGGTAAAGGGCTACAAGTGGGGCCCGGGAGGATCGACCCTAGGTTGACGGGCATCAATCTGGAGGTGTATTCGGCACGAACTCGACCTACTGGTCCGACTCGGTCCTGTGCCGACTCGATACTGCGCCGACTCGGTTCTGACTCGCTGGATAGCAAGGCACTGTTTCCAAAGGAACGTCGCCCTCCTGAGGTCTTCTAAAGGCGCCGCTTGGCTGGGACGATGGCGGGATGTCCTTGATCGACTCTCTGAAGTGGCGGTTCCAGAAGTTGACTTTTGGTATTTTTGCACGAATTATTCCCGGATTGATTTTTCTGATCTGCACAGGGAACAGAATTGCGCGCCTCGGCGGCAAGAATTATGGTGCTCAGATCCGGAGGCCGATCGAGGTGTGGCTGGTACCGTTGGAAAGAACACTCACAGAACTACAACATATATTTTTAACAGCTCCATCCATCGAACGGATTGAAGATGAGAATGACTGTAACACTGTTTTGTGTTCTGACCCGGACTGACAGACACACAGGGTAGACTGTGTTTTTCCTAAGACTGACCTTTGACCGAGAGGTAAATGATTTTTATAGGGGCGAAAAAAATTATGGGAGACAGTGTAGGACGGGTGGAACACCTGAGAATTTTTGTGATTTGTTTGGAAATTATTAAGGGGGTGGGAAAAATACAACAAGGTGACTCTGTCCCGTAGATCTGCAAAAGGGCAGATTACTGAGAGGACAAACAAAAATATGGGAAAAATATCAAACTAAGGCCAAATGGCACGAAATTTGAACTGGAGATTAGGGGAGACAGGGGTAACAAACCCTCCAAATTAGGGCTCGAACAGACAATAAGAAAAAAAGATAAAGTTTCGGAGATGAGGTTCTATCCTGATTTGGACATAACTCCGACGTAGCGGTGTTGGCGGCGCGTTGGCGGCACGAACGGAAGGCGGTGGCCGGAAGTCACATCCAGCGGAGGTGGAGATCTTGGAGTCACACCAAGAGGAGGGCTTCACACCCTAGAATGGCAGAAATCCATCTGCAAGAGGGGAGGAGAGACACAAGGGGAGCCATTGGGCTTGCTCTTGGCAAAAATACTTAATTATTCATTAATATCTCTAATGACACTATACATAGGCTTATATAGAGAATGGCAAGGGGTGGGGGCTGGGAATTTCGTGGGAGAGAGGGGATTTTCTTCCCCATGTGGTCAAATGACCAAATTAAATAAAAACTACAACATGGGATAAACTATATTATAAGGGGGAAGCATCTTGGACTTTAAGGGTTGGAATATTAGACTTTTTAATCCAATTGTCACATTGAATGGTCAAGTCATCTAGAAGCCCACCTTGGACCTTTGACTGGCCCCACATGGGTCCTAAGACTTAGGTGGACCAATAGGAAAGGAGATGGGGGGCCCTTGCTGGTCCTACTGGACTTTTGCACAAAAACTCAAAGATCCTTAGGGAATGACACATTGGCTTATAAAGCCTTACAATTGCATACATATTTTCCCAAGGATATAAATATAAATAAAAGGACTCAAATGCAAAATAAAAAGTCAGTGCTCGGCGTCGATTCCCATCAATCTCCCAGAATCTCCATTCCGACCTTCAAGCCTTACGACGGCCAGGGCAACCTGACCGACCACTTCGACAGCTTCGACGCCCTAATGACTCTTCCCGGGGCGTCCGACGCCATCAAATGCCGAGCCTTCGTGACCACCCTGGTCCAAGGCGCCCAAGCATGGTTCCGGGCCATCGCCCTCAGATCCATCTGAGACTTCAAGCAGTTTGGGCGAATATTTAAGGAGAGTTTCATCGGCAGCGGCCTCCCAAGGTCGGTAGCAGGGCTATTGGCTCTCAAACAGGCGCAAGGGGAGAAACTCCGGGCCTATATCAACCGATTTAAGTCCGAAGCCCTGAGAATTTCCCGCCTGGATGTAGTCTCGGCCATAACCGCGCTGACCGGAGGCACCCGGGACGAGAACCTCCGTCGCGAACTTGTCCTCCACCCTCCCTCGACCCTTGCCGAGCTAGTGACTCTGACTTTACGCCATGCTGAGTGCAAAGAAGTTCTCGGCGCATGCCGAGGCGCAACCGGCTCGGGTCGGGAGGGGGACAAGAAGCGAGCACCCGAGTCAAGCTCGGGCCAAGGAAAAAGGCGGAACCGAGACGGGGAGCACAAAGAACCTTCCAGGAAGTACGAGCGGTACACTCCCTTAACTGCTCCGGTGTACGAGATCTATGAAGACATCAAAGGCTCGAGCCTCCTTCGCCAACCCGAGCCAATGAGATCGAAGAGCCGCAATCACAGCAAGAACTGCCTGTTTCACAGCGATCATGGGCATCATACCGGCGATTGCCACCAGCTCTAGGATGAGATCGAGCACCTCGTCCGCTAGGGACACCTATCCCAGTTTGTGGCCGGGAAGAAGGAAGACCGAGGCGCCCCAGAGGAGATCAAAAATGCCCCTCGCGGGGTCCACATCAATGTCATCGCTGGAGGAGCTGCATCAGGAGGAGACTGTGGCCGAGGAAGGAAGCGTCATGTTGAGCAGGTGAGCCGAGCCATCGAGCCTCCCAAGGCCCCGCCAAGTGAGCCCCAGGTCATAGTCTTCTCCGACCAAGACCTTTTAGGGCTAACCACACCGCATGACAACTCCCTAGTTATATCGGTCACGATAAACCATTGTAACGTAGATAGAATTCTAGTTGACAATGGAAGTGCCCCTGATGTATTGTCTTATGAGTGTTTTCTTAAGATGGGGGAGAATCCGTCTAAACTCCGCCCAATCCGAACCCCCCTTTGCGGGTTCAATGGCCAGGCCACTTATCCCGAGGGAGTCCTGAGCCCGTCGGTTACTCTTGGCACCCCACCCAAAACCGTTACGGTTATGGTGGGCTTCATAGTGATCAAGGGTATGATAGCATACAACGTAATCTTCGGCCAAGAGATCCTTAGTCGAACGAAAGCGGTGCCCTCTACCTATCACCAAAAGATGAAGTTCTCCACTAAACATGGGGTGGGGGAAGTCCGGGGCAACCGGGCGATGGCCAGAAGGTGCTACAATATCTCGGTCGAAGCCATAAAGCCAGACGGGAAAAACAAGGGCCCCCGGGAAGTCGAGAAAAAACCCGCAACATCCAAGCCTGGAGGCGAGTTGCTAACAGTTTTCCTAAACGACGACCCGACCCTATGAGTAAATATGGGAGCCGACCTACCATCTGAGGTTCAGCAGCAATACAAAGAATTCCTTTCCGAGTACATCCGAGTCTTTGCATGGTCTGATGATCAACTCCCCGGGATACTGAAAGAGACAGTGATGCATAAGCTCAACCTCGACCCAACCATGAAGCCTGTACAACAACGCAGAAGGAAGCACGCGCCAGAGAAGCATGCGATCATCAAGGAACAAGTCACCAAAGGGTAAAAGACTGGTCTTTTTAGATCGGTCCGATACCCGACGTGGCTGGCTAACGTCGTCTTGGTTCCAAAAGCTTCGGGAAAGTGGCGAATGTGCGTGGACTTCACCGACTTGAACAAAGCCACACCAAAAGATTGCAATCCGTTGCCGAGCATTGACCAACTGGTTGACTCAACCTCGGGCAATGAGATACTCAGCTTCGTGGACGCCTATTCAGGTTAACTCCAGATCAAGATGGATCCAGAAGACATCGAGAAGACCGCCTTCATCACCGACTTTGGCATATACTGCTACACCCGGATGCCTTTCGGGTTGAAGAACGCTGGAGGCACGTACCAGAGGCTGGTGAACCACATGTTCGAGGGACAGCTCGGCCGGAACATTGAGGCCTATATTGACGACATGCTCGTCAAGACACCCAAGGCCGAAGACCACTTCGCCGACCTAGCTAAGGCCTTCGACATTCTTCTGAGGTACAATATGAAGCTCAACCCCACCAAGTGTGCCTTCGGAGTAAGGTCCGGGAAATTCCTATGCTTCTTAGTCACCCAGCGTGGGATTGAGGCCAACCCCGACAAGGTCCAGGCCATCCTGGACATGCGGCCCCCACCTACACCAAGGACATCCAACGCCTTATCGGGCGCATTGCCGCGCTCAGCAGGTTCTTGTCCCGTGTGGCCAAACGGTGCCTGCCTTTCTTTAAACTATTGAGGGGGCCCAAAATGGCATCTGCTACGTTCGCATGGGATGAGGAATGCCAAAAGGCATTCGCTGAGCTTAAGGAGTTCCTGGCTTCGCCCCCGGTGCTGTCCAAGCTCGTCCCAGGCGAAGCCCTGCCTCTCTACCTCTCGGCAAGTCCATCCACTGTTAGCTCGGTCCCGGTCAGAATGACTCGGGAGTCGAGAGACCGGTCTACTACACCAGTAAGGTGCTCAACGAGGCTGAAAGAAGGTACCCCGCAACCGAGAAACTCGTGCTAGCATTGGTTACCTCGGCCAAGCGCCTTTGACCCTATTTTTAAGGGCACTCCATCATTGTGTTGACCGGCGAACCACTGAAGAGGATCCTCGCTCACCCTGAAGCCTCGGGACGCCTCGTCAGGTGGGCCATTATGCTCAGGGCATATGATATATCTTATCGGCCCCGTTCGGCTATCAAAGGACAGGCGCTCGCCGACTTCATCGTCGAGAGCACCATCCCGATCGAAGAAAAATCTTCGTCCGCACCCGGGCCAACCTGGGAATTGTTCATCGACGGATCTTCCAACTCGGCCCGGAGTGGCACCGATATCTTCCTGAAGTCCCCTGAAGGAGTAGAGCTACGCCTTGAAGTTCAACTTCCAGGCATCCAATAACGCCTCCGAGTACGAAGCCCTTATCTCGGGAGCCCACATGGCCCGGCGATTGGGGGCTGAGTGAGTCAGAATTCACGATGACTCCCAACTGGTCGCTATCCAGGTCAACGGCGATTATGAAGCTCGAGAAGCATCGATGGTCAAATACCTCTAGCTGGTCAGAACCGTGGCACAACAGTTCGAGAGTTGTGAGGTAGTCCGAATAGCTCGAGCGGAAAACTCCCAAGCGGACGCCCTCTCTCGGCTGGCCTCCTCTCTTGACCCCGAAGGTACTCGATCGATCCTTCTCGAAGAGCTAGAGTGACCGAGCATCGATTCGGAGCTCATGGCTGTTGACTCGGCCTCCCCAAGTGACTGGCGTACCCCCTATCTGTCGTGGCTCCAAGACTCCAGGAGCCTCCCAACCCTCGGGAAGCCCGGAGATTGAAGTACCAAGCTCGGTGATTTGTCGTTCTGGACGGCACTTTATACCACAGATCCTTCTCCGATCCCCTCCTGAAGTGCATCAGTACAGATTGCTTGACCTATGCGGAGCGCATCAAGAAGTTTACGAAGGCCTATGTGGAGCGCATCAAGGAGGAAGGTCACTCACCAGGATCCTTCTCCGACAAGGTTACTGGTGGCCCACTCTACAGCGTGATTGCTTGACCTACGTGCAACAATGTGACCGATGCCAGCGATTTGACCACTTGGTACATCAGCCGACAACGGAGCTCGTCACCCTAGCCGAGCCTTATCCCTTTGCTCAGTGGGGGATCGACATCCTTGGGCCATTCCTTACGGCTCAAGCCCAGAAGAAGTTCATCATCGTCGCCATCGACTATTTCACCAAGTGGATCAAGGCCGAAGCTACAGCTAGGATCACCGAGATAGTCGTGTGGAGCTTCATCTGGAAGTCGATCATTTGTCGCTACGGCATCCCCCGGGTGATAGTGAGCGATAATGGTCAGCAGTTTGACTCTCGTTATTTCCGAGACAAATGTGCCGACCTGAACATTCGCAATCACTTCACTTCGGTCGCCCACCCTCATGCTAAAGGGCTGGTCGAAAATGCCAATAAGACTATCTTAAAAGGCATTAAGACTAGGCTCAGCAAAGCCAAGGGCAGCTGGCTCGAGGAATTACTGAACATACTTTGGTCACACAGAACGACTCCCAGATCGGCAACCGGTGAGAGTCCCTTTCAGCTGGTGTACGGCACCGAGGCATCTGCTTCTCGCCCGAGGCAAACGACCAGAAACTACTCGAAAACCTCGACCTAGCGGATGAACTCCGAGAGATTTCCAGTATCTGAGCAACGTAATATCAACACCGCCTCACTCGATACTACAACGCCAAAGTCCGAGACAGACACTTCCAGCCGGGAGACTTCATCTTCAGAAAAGCTGAAGCCTCTCGACCACTTGAGGCGGCGGGCAAGTTATCCCCTAATTGAGAAGGCCTCTACCGAGTGGTCGAGACGCTCGGGAAAGGAGCATACCGACTGTCTACTATGGAAGGAGAACCCATCCCTTGGACGTGGAACGCAACTACACTATGTAAGTTCTATTTCTGAACACCCCAGTTGTGTAAGCAATATGAGATAAAGCAAAAATTTCCTTCCTCTTTCATTCAAACAATTGTTTGTACATCAGAAAGGCCGAAGCTGATACAATACATGTCAAAAAAGCAAAAATACATCTGCCACCTCTGTACGAGCCCATTGCTCGGCTGACTCGGTTAACTCCCCTGCGTCTAGCCACTGACTCTGCCTCGTCCAGAAACTGGCTCGTATAAAGGATGGTCGACCCCGTTGGCTCGGGTGACTCGGAACAAAGGTGACATAAGAAGGCTACCTTCCAAGTTGGTTAGGGAAGGAATACAAGTGAAGGCCTCCTCCCTGCGAACTCTTTGGAAGGAAGAGAGTGCAGGCACCCTCTGAAGAGTGAATGGGGGGGGGGGGGAGAAAAAGAAACCAACAGAGCTGGACGGGGAGACAGGGGAAAGCCCGGAAAGGAGGGAGCTTAATTGGCTTCCTCCTCCCCTCGGGATGGAGTCTGCGGGTAAGGGATATGAGTTCGACATGCCCCAGCATGTCGAACCTTCTTCCCGAATAACCTCCCAGCAAGCGCCACCGAAATTGATAAAAGAAGGCGACGTGCTTCCGCACGTTGAACCCCCTTCCAACCTGTCCACCAGCCGTCGAACCCCCTTCAGACCCGAAGCAGCAAGTTACTCTCTGCCCTCCATCGTCTGCAGCTTCATCTTCCAGGGCGTCTTCCATGCTTCAAATCTGACGGCACAACACTTCGTGAAGAAGGAGGGAGGAAAGACTGTCAGGGAAACCCTAAGCGATGGAGAGGAAGGGACGCCCTTCAGACCTTTTATAGGCGAAGGGAGGCTACTTGCCTTAAATGATTCTCCCCTCGAAAACATGCTAAAGGGACTTACCCCTATGAACGGTCACCTCAAACTCCTCGGTTCCATCCCAGCAGGACACACGAAGCGACCGAGCATTTAAGGCATGGGAAAACGGAAAGACACCCTGTTAGACGCCCGCCCAACCATTGTGCGAGTTCCTCGCAGAAAGTATCGGCACTTTCCAACTACCGCGGATACGCTGGTCAAACCATGGCAATGGCGATACAAAAGAGTTAAGTCTCCATCATAATGCTACTGCCTTATGTTTTCGACTTTCCTTCACACAAAAGAGAAGTTTTTTCTTCAAAAAAGGAAAAACTTACAAAGAGAAAAGGCAAAATAGATAAATTAGGCCTATGGCCCATCTTGAGGCTCGGAAGTGGAAGGCTCGGACGGTCTGCCCCCGGCACCCTCGGCGACGGCCGACCCTGGCACTGACCCCACTGGCGTGGGAACTGCCTCGATTATGCACCCTCTCGAGGCATCCGGAGTTGGTGACCCCTCGAACGAAGAGTCCCCCTGGTCTCCTTCCTCTGACGTCGAACCAGAGGAACCGGAGGATGACAAATCCGACTCATAGTGTTGTCCGGACGGGAAATTGATTGTCTCGGATGCCTGTTCCTCCGCATAAGAGATAGCCCGGTCGTAGCCTTGCCTGAATCCCTTGCAAATGCCCCGACGAAGTGCTGAGTCGTAGTAGGAGAGGGCAGCCTCCTTAAGGTTGAACCGGTAGGTCTCCAAGCATTTGTATTGCTTAAGTGCCTCCCCCCCGGCCGATTCCACCCTACCAGTGAGCTTGGCCTTCTCTCGCTCCGCCTCGGCCAACCTCCGCTCGGCCTCAGCCATATGCTTCTTCGCCTCGGCCCGATCAGCCTCGGCCTCCATTCGAAGACGCACGGCTTCCTCCGCTCGGCCCAATAGCTCGGCGTGCTCGGACTCCCACTAGCCATCTAGCTCGATATGGGCCAAGCGCTCCTCCTCCAGCAGACGGCTCTTCCTGTCGAGTGACTCGTGGGCCCGAGCCAGTTGTTCTGACAGTGTACGGGCCTCCACCTGGCTCGCCCTCGCCAGCTTCCTAGCCGAGGAGAGCTCCCGTCGAAGCCCGTCATGCTCCTTGGTGAGCCGAGCTAGCTTCCCATCGGACGCGCCAAGGGTCCAGGCAAGGTTCGCCCATTCTGACTCCGACCGAGCGTAAGCTTCAGCCAGAGAGTCCCCCATCTGGGCCAATATCAAGCCGCCCTCCATCACCAGCTCGAGGGCCGCGGGCGGGGAGCGTTGCCTGTCTCCTCCCATTACCACCTTCGCAGCTATGCTGTAATATCTTTGATACAGAGGGCCCCAGATGCCCAGCCTCTCAAGAGCCGCCGGAATAGAGACCTCCCCTCCAAGCGGCATCCCCTCGGGAGCCCCGTCGGCCAGCCCTGATCGAGCCTCTGCTTCATCCACCCCTCTTGCCTCGGTCGGTTGGGGCTGCGTCGCCTCTCCTCGCGACCCCCCGGCCTCGACCGGCTTGGCCCCCTCAGCTCCTGCTGAGGGGAGAGCCAATCCAGCGCCACCGCCACCAACAGAAGCGGCCCCGGCCCCCTCGGCTCCTACTGAGTGGAGAGCCGATTCAGCGCCACCGCCACCAGAAGCAGCCCTAGCCTCCTTGGCCCCCTCTTGCTCGGCGGATGGGAGAGCCGACCCGACAGGGTCGGCCCTATCTCGCTCGGAAGAGGGGAGAGCCACCGAGCCAGAGTCACCTTCGACAGCAGGGCCAGACCCAGTCTTCTTGGCCCACTTCTTGGCCTTCATGGGGGCCCGTATCATGCCCTCCACGGGATCTTTGCGCTTGGACTCCCGTGGCCTGGAAGACCCCTCCCGGGCCATCCCCTTGCCCTTATCACGGGCTCGGGAATGCCCCTCGAGAGCTCGCGACTCATCGGCAGCCTAGTCATCGCCGAGATTGATCACCTCCCGCTCAGCCGTAGGTTCCTCCTCCACAGCCGGCCGCCTGGCGTCTGCGCAGAAGAAGATATGGTTAGGAAAAGAAAATGGTCTCATCATCCGACGAAGAAGCTGATTCGTGGCGCTCGTGCCTGTCGGCCGTAGCCGCGTGAGAAGGCACCGCTCGATGTTCTCCGGAGTCACCAGCTCCTCCGTGGACTGGTGTGGACACACTTTTTATTTAAAATCATTTGTTTATTTATTTATTGGGTTTATTAAGTGCGTGGGCGTGCCAGTCACAAAGTGACGGTTTATTATGCGCTCGATCAGACTAATCAGACGATTGTGTGATTCGTGTCGAGACCAAAATCCGCCGCGCCATAAAGGCCACGGTGTTATTTACATCCCCTCAGAGAGGGGAACACCCTTGATTAATCGCCAGGAAAAGGGGCCTCATGGCTAGAAAATTAGTTGCATGAAAAGTCTATTAGGAAGCATTGAAATCCCCGTGCGAGGGTGAGAAGAAAGCATTCAAGATCATGTCGGTCGTGTGTTGACCATTTGATGTTCGGACGAGTGTCCGGCTTGAGAATCGCGTAATCATCACGGGAAAATCAGAGCATATGTATGCCGGGGGTACGACAAGTTTATTATTCAAAGGGACATGAGACATTCGGTTGAATCCCGATTAGAGTGATCGAAAATCAGCGAGTTTATTGGCCCGGTGCGAGATCGAGTCAGGACCATTCCGGGGGCGCCTCCCGTGGTCCAAACGAGGCTCGCGTGGGCATCGTTAATATTTTCGGTGCCGAAGGGCAGCGGGAAAGTGCCCCGGGACTAGATTCTAAAACAAAGATGTGTACATAGATAGCTGGCTATAGGCCTAGGATGTGGGTCAGGCGATGACCATGGTTGGGGCGAACCCAAGGTCCAAACGTGACTCACGAAGGTCTTATCAATATTCCCACACGTAGGGTTCGGGGAAGACGAGAGCCATCTCGTTCCATTCGGATTTGTCGGTCATTCATGGACCATTTTTATGTTCAGACAAAGGTCCGTGTTTGTAGCGTGAGAGACGGTGGCAAATCATTCAAATGTCTGCCATGAGTACGGCAAGTTTAATGCAAGTACGGGATTAGATCCCGGTATATATGTCGGTCACTACGGACCATTTTATGTTCGGAAAAAGGTCCGAATAGAAAACAAGACGGTGACGAGAGCGAATCCGTGCAAATGTCTGCCGTGAGTACGGCGAGTTTATTGCAAGTGCGGGATTAGGTCCCGGTATATATATGTTGGTTACTAACGGACCATTCATTGTTCGGGTGAGATCCCGCATTTGAAGCGTCGAAGATGACAATAAAGCCATACGAATATCTGTTGTAGGTACGGCAAGTTTAATGTGGGTGCGGGATCGGATCCCGATGAAGACGGGTCGAGCTAACGAACTATCGGCCCGGGATAAGTTCGGATCATGGTCACGTACGGGCGAGGGCTCCTGAGATCCTAGTCCAATCTAGTGAGGCATCATTACTTTTCTCTTCATACGCAGTCCGAGGGAAGCGGATTGTTAAGTGTGAAGCCCGAACTCACCAACGTGCGCCCTCGCACGCGGATCGACCTACGCAGTAAGGTCGCGGGGGTCAAGAGGGCAACGCCCCTTGCGGGGGTCTCCGGGGGCGGAGCCCCCAGAACAAAATTTTGATTATAGCAAGGGGGGACTTTTGATTAGTTTTCTATTAACTTGAAGTATATTTTTTATTTGCTTAATCACCTTCTTTCTTTCAGGCACGCCGGATTAAGGAAGCAACGGGGGATGGGGAGCGCCAGATTAGTATCAAGAGGAGGGCGCGCCGGTTATATGTCAAGAAGGAAGAGGGGCCAGGGGCGCACCGGAATAGGGTAATGAATAGTAAGGCGCGCCGATTTAAGGGGGCTATGCAAGGGGCGCGCCGGAATAGGCTCAAGAAGAGGGGCGCGCCGGATTAGGGGCACTATTCATTCCAAGATTTGGAAAGTGGATTTGAGTGTGAAGCTAATCCGGCGCCGGGGGGGGGGGGTAGCGCGCCGGGTTAACCCGCGCCAGATTAAACTCTGTAAGGCTTTCTTTCAATCTTTTGTGCTCTGCTTCTTCTTTCTTTCCACCTGCAAGTTAATCTGATGGTTGATTTATTCATCTTATTGATGGATTAAGCTTGTGGAAAGAGAGTTTAAGTATTTTAATTATTTGTTAGGGTGAATTAGCCTGAGGATTCAAGTGTTTCATTCAGAGGGGTTTGTGCAGGAACTGGGAGGTTCAGTTGTGATCAGGGGCTTCAAGCATGTGCAGCTCTGGCCCTCAGAGAGTAGTTTGTTTCGTTTGTTCCTGGCGAAAAATGGACAGCACCTCCCCTGTACTGAGGCTTGCCAGAGACAAATAGGGGAACACCAAATGGATTGCTCCGGGGTGAACCTCAAATCTAGACCTCACGGCGGTCCGATAACCCAAATGTGAGTGTGTAAAAGCTCGAGGACTAGCCTTCAAGAGCTCCTACGGCTCACGGGTGATGGTTTCATGAAGCGGGACAAATGTATGCCACGAGGCCATGAATGTTCATCCCCTGACGGACTCCTTCGAAGGCCATGCTATGGAGAAGCAAGCTTTGAAGGGCCCTGGATGAGTAGAAGATGAAATAGGGAAAGAGGAAGATAGACAAAGAATCGTGTTTGCCAAAAGGGCCTTCTGTTTATTCATCCACCGAAAAGGAGGAAAACAGCTCAAACCCAAGAGATTTCATCTCAAAGAAGAGAAATACATTGTAGAGGGAGAAAAGGGAAAGAGATACATGGACATGGAGGGGGAACAGAGCACAAGCTCTCCCCCTCCGTGCTCACCTCTCTTCTCTCACGCTCACTCTCTTGTTCTTCACCTCACGGGCGTCGGGGAATGGAGCTTCTCTTCTCTCTTTTCCTTCTTCTCTTCAACGGCCAGCCAGGGGGTTCCAGCCTCTCTCTTTTTCTTCTTCTCTTCACTACCCACAGCCGAGGGCCTTTCTTCTCTCTTCAATAGCCCCTCGGGGGTTCAAGCTTCTCTCCCTTTTCAATCTCCAGTGGGGCATGCCTTTTATAGAACGGGTTGCCCTTTCTTTGCTCGAACGGAAGAAACTCCTGCCACTTGCCCTTGTTTGCCGGACGAATAGGATTGACATGCAGCGGTGTCGTCCGTTGATTTTCATAGTACACTGGCATTCGTCCGAGGACGGGACGTTCATGGGTTTACCGGGAGATCTTCTGCTGCTTCCACCGTCGATGCATGCCTTCGCCGCTGCGTTGTCGAACAGATGTGGAGACAGAGCTCGGTAGCATTGAATGCTATGCACCCTAGAACCGACCCTGAATCTGATAGGAGAACAGAGTATCGGGGGGCAGATGGGACAGAATGGGGTTAAACCGGCGCGGCCAGGGGCACGCCGGATAACCATAGTAAGGAGGGCGCGCCGGTTTAAGGCTTGTTGGAGGGGCGCACCGGTTTAAGGCCCAAGCAAGGGTGAATGGGAAATGGGGCGCGCCGGTTTTAGGGGTGCCGGATTAGAATGTTGAAGGGGCACGCCGGTTAGAGCGCGCCGGTTTAAGGCCCTTCCGCGCCATTTCAACCACCAAACGGATTCTTTTCGAAGTCGCAGCCATTTATTCGAATGTTGGCGTTCTCGGAATGTTGTAGTTGCAATGTATGGCCTTCATAATATTCTATTTGTAGCCTTTGGGGCTTGGTCCCAGACTTTGCGTAACTTTCGGTGCATGCCGAGACTATGCCGGAGTTCTCGACTTTTCTTTGATTCTACTCTCGGCATGGCCGGTCAGAGAGTTGTAGCCGTATCTTCTGCCTGAGGGCCTCCTTAACGGATGGCGGACCACCAAGTGAGTTCTCGTCCTGGTTGGGAGAGGTATGGGTTTGTGCGGCCCTCTTGTCTTCGACTTGCGCTTGAACGCGTAGACGTGAGTGTCGTATGATCATCATCGTCATCATTTTTTTGACGTCCACAAACGCCCCCCACTCGCGGGTGGCGCAAGCGAGGGACGAGTGCGCGGGGCTCACGAGTGTAGAGTTCTTCGACAAGATGCATGTTCTTCCGGGCTAGTGGCATGCTGGTCCGGTGCTAGTTCGCGGGAGAGTGCTCACTCCTTCAGCGAAGGGATGAGGGAACCGCTCCACCGCGTGCACACGTGGGCCAAGGGGTTTTTTGTTCATCGACTTAGATGGAAGGTCCAAGCCGAAGCGAAAGAGGTTTCTTCTTGTTCATCGACCCGGACGGAAGGTCCGAGCCAAGCAAGGTGGTTCTTTTCGTTCATCGACTTGGACGGAAGATCCGAGCCAAGTAAAGGCATTCTTTTTGTTCATCGACTTGGATTGAAGGTCCGAGCCAAGCAAGGAGGTTCTTTTCATTCATCAACTTGGACGGAAGGTCCGAGCCAAGCAAAGACGTTCTTTCTGTCCATCGACTTGGACGGAAGGTCCAAGCCAAGGGATTATTCATCGGTGGGACTGGGAGTTGTAATATTGAGGTGGTTTATTCAATGACACAGGGTTAGTGCCAAAGCAAGGGTATTTTTATTCATGGCACCAGACGGAAGGTCCAGTGATGTGACACAATGATGGATGACGATGAAACTACCCCTTGGACCTAGAATAGCAAGCAACACAACAAGTTGGTAACGTCACACTGGCGGATTCACTCGCGTAAGCACACTCGGATCCGTAGAAGGACCGGCGATGGCGGTGAGGGTCCGAGGTTGGATCTCGGGGCTCCAAAGGTTTGGCCAGCTAGGATTAGATCCCAATGAGCCAAGGATGCCCAAAATCAAGGGCGACCGGCACGCCGAGGGCGAGGGTTGAAATGTCACGCTCACAACTCACCCGCGGTAATCACGCAACTAGAAGATAAATCGGGTTCGGGCACTCTCTTACGCCGACGGTACTGAGGATGCAATACTAATTAAGCAAGAGAAAGCCGGCAAAGAGTAGTGTGAGTGGCTCACCTGATCGGCGTGAAGACACCGATCCCGGTCGGAGACGAGGGCGAGCGGGGAAGTGTGGGTTCCCCGCACACTGCGCCGATGAAGCTTCAAAAAAAAAAAACATGCTCAAGAGTACATGCACTACACCTCGCACAGGAGGGTGATCTCGGGGGTGGGAATTAATTGATTACAAACAAACACTACCTCCCGCAGGGAGGGGCGGTAAGCCGGCCAGGCGAGAAGGGTAGATTGACCGAGAAACCCACAAGGAGGAGCCGCTTCCGACCCAGACTGCTTGCTGTGGTTGGGGACAGACGGTCGGTGTAATTGCTGTAGATCGCAGCCAAGAATTTTGCCCATGTCGAGCTCAGGGGGAATCTTCTTGTAACAGGAACCCGAACGCCTCAGAATTATGTTGATTTCTTCTGACGTCGTCGACGGCTGTAGTGGAGGTCTGAGTAGAGCAACAGATTCTGGGGCGGGTGGCTCCCTGTTTCTGTCTGCAACTTGCAGAAGTTGCTCCGGTCGCTCCTGGATGCCGAATCATGAACCGTCAGAGTCGCTGGAACCGTGGACAAAGCCTCTACACAGAAAAACTGACGGGCAGGCCGTCGGAGGTCGGGGTAACCTGGGGGATGTCGATGAGTGAGTGCTGGTCGTAGAGGACTGGGGAAGGCAGACCCGCGCAACTGTAGGGGAAAAATCAGAACTTTGGCTCCCGGATGCCGACTGTGGTTCCGCTTCTTGCTTCTGGTCGGGGACAGGTGGAGGAAGAACTTTTAAGAAAGGCCGTTGGTCTGAATCCTCCACGGTTAGTCGTGGTGCAGCGACGAACCAGGTTGCAGATTCTGGCCGCAGCAGCTACCAGATACGAGCAGTGGATTGCAGAAGTTGTCCCGGCCGCTCCCGGATGCCGAATCTCGAACCGTCAGAGTTACTGGAACCGTGGATAATCCCTCTGCGCTGCAAAATGAACGGGGAAGCCGTCCGATGTCGGGGTGGACTGGGGAATGCTGATGAGTTGAGGCAGGTCACTGCCAACTGTGGGAGGCAGATCCGACTAATCGAGGAAGAAAGACCAAAACTCTGATCTCCAGATGCCGAATGCACTTCCGCTTCTTGATCCAGAAAGAGGACTGGTGGAGGAAGATATTTGTAGAAGAGCTTGCGGCTTGAATCTTTCACCGTCGGCCGTGGTGTAGCTTTGAACAGGGTTCAGGAACTCTGCTGATGGAGCTCTGCGCAGTCGGGGGAGATTGGCTCTTCCAGACAGCCCCAAACTCGGAATGGTACGATTCTTCCTCGCCTGCGTAGTGGACTGGACGCCCTTTCCAGAAAGGTATGGTATGCCTCTGGATGTCACCGTGTGAATCCGGGGAAGCTTCTGCAAGTCGTACCTTCTTCAGCCACCTGCAGACTGATCAAAGGGGGGGAGAGGGGTGGAAGAACTTGGTTGGCCAAAGGAAGAACAATGGGAAGGGGGGTTGGGGGCTGCGACCTAGGGAGGTGAGGGGGGCTGGGAATGAATGTGGTGCAGTCCCAAAGGGAGGAGAATTCGAATTTTAGCTTGGGAGGGGTGAAGGGGGTGCTTGGGGAAGTGAGGGGGTGTATGGGGAATGCCAAGGGGTGCCTTGGAAGAGGGGCTTCCACCTAGGGGTTGGAGGGGGATTAAATGGGAGGTATGGGGAAGGGGGAGGGGTCTTAATTAGGGGAGAATAGGGAGGAGAGAGAGTGAATTTTGAAATTTAGAGAGAGAGAGAGAGAATGAGAGAGCTAGAGAGAGAGAGAGAGGGGTGCACTTATGCTCAAATATTCAATACTTCATTATCTTCAAAAGAGGGGGGGGGGGGTTGGGGTCCTATATATAGGAAATCCCCATTTTACAAAATGTCCCTGTGAAAAGGACTAATGATAGAAGACCAAGGGGTGGGGAGAGGGGCGCCCATGGGCCAAGCTAATGATATGGCCCAATAAGATATGATAACCCATTAACCCTCTTGGCCACTTAATGAAACCTTAGACTTAGGTAGATGACTTACTAACTTAGGTACTTGACTCAATAAAAGGAAAATTACATGATTTAAGACTCAAGAAAAATGTAAAAATTACATAGCTAGACTCAGAAGCTTGAGATGAAAATAGTGGCAAGCATCGGGACCCACGGGGAAATGGGAAGTGGTAAGTGATGTCCCCATCATACTCCCGGGGTGCGGAAAACTCGACTCCGTCGAGTAAAGGCTCACCGGGGGAGCAGCTCAGGGTGATCCTCATCCTCCAAACTCAACCTGCACCTGCGACCAGGGGACGGCCCCTCATCCTCTCAAGGTGGCCCGGACACACCCTTATGCTGGCGATGGAACCCTGCTTGCATAGTATTGCCCCTCTGTGTACACGTCGGGCTCTCAAGGCTATTTTGTGGATGCTCTCCGGGGTGTCCCTCTTTAAAGGAAGGTATAGACTCAAAGTACTCACGAGGATTCGCTGCGGTGCCCAAATAGGGTGCCGGGTCAGTCGCTTGAGAATTGGGGTATATCCCATAACCCATTAGTAAATTCAATCCATAAGCCAGTTTTGCCAAAGCCACTTTGGAACATGGAAGGTCCAAGTCCTCGTGCCCTCGATTTGAAGGTGGCCCTAAGGTAGAGCCGTTCCAAAGCCACCATCGTGAGGTTGCCTTCTTGGAATTCAAGTGCCACTCGTGAATCTTTTGCCCGCTCATTATGATCGTCATCGCCCATTGCTAGATGCTTGCCTGAATGAGTATGCCTTGAGCTACGGTGCAGTGGGGGTGGGAAGTGTGTGGTATGCAATGGGGGACCAGGGCAACCAAAAGTAGACCTATCATGTAGTGATGTTATGATGACTTTGAAGAATTTGGGAGGACCGGGGCATCCATAGGTGTCCCTCTTGTGAGTGAGTGTGATGAATGATGGAGGACCCAGACAACCATGGATGCTCCTAACTTGCATAAGATGGATGATGAATAGGGGTGGACCTACATATCCAAATGTGAACCTGCCATGCACTGGACCTAGTGTGTATGTGACACAAATGAGATGACTAGCCCTACCGGATGGGGTAAAATGTTGTGGCCCATGCATTCCTATCAAGATGGTCCCATCTTTTGGTGAGGGTTGGTTTGGGGGTCTCCACTCATGGGGTTCGAAGGGGTCCCAGAAAGTGGACATCTTGGGATGGGTTAATTCCTCATTTCCTAGGTGGATGTCACCCTTGGTCATGGCTCTCATGGTGTGGGCTAAGTTTTGGAATGGGTGGGTTAGGTTTGACATGGTGTGTGAGGGTAGGAAAAGGTGAGTGGTGGGTAAGGCGACTAGGTCCCATGGGTTCTTTGGCTTCCATTGGGAGGGATCAAAGGGGTCATGGAATGGGTCATCTAGGGGGAGGAACTCTTGGTCCTCATGGTCTTGGGAGAGGTAGTCTTGACTCATCATGGTAGGTTGTGGTAGGAAAATGTTGGTGTTGAGTATGGTGGGTGGGTATAGGAAGGGATCGAATGGGTCATGGTATGGGTTACCTAGAAACTCTAGGTCCACATGTGGTGGGGAGTCATTTACCTCTATTGAGTTTTTTGGGCAAAAGTTGTTGGTGGGTGGGTTAGCCTTGAGGGGATGGCTGGGTTTTCTTCCTGAAATGAGGAGCTCCAATTTAAGGATGGCCTCGGGCTCATCGGGTGTGGGAAGAAAGAGAAGGAGGTCGCTAATGTAGCAACCAATAGTGCAAACCGAAGTGATAGACCCGACACATGGGTGTAGAAGACCAAGGCTCCTAGGTTGGTCGACCATAGGGTTCAACATAGCCGTCAACTCCACTTGCCATGCTAGACCTTGTAGGAGGTCTCCTAGAGTTTCCACTTGGTAAGAGGATTGGATGGTAGTGTGATAGGTGGAGAAGGGTACTATGGGGAGGTGTCGTTCCATGGGAGGGTTGACATGGGGCAGGATAGGGTGAACCGGATTTTCCTCTAACCATTTAGCCAGGGGCTCACTTATGAAAAGTTCACTCCTATTTAGAGAGGGTGGTGTAAAAGGTGAAGTTCTTTCCTTGGTTTGGGCAAGGGTTTCCTCCAAGGTGGGGAGTGGTTCTAGGGTGTCCACCACTATGATGGCGGGTGTGGGAGTCATGGGTTCCTCTACCAAGGAGGTGAGATGGTCTTTTGAAGGTGGAGTGATGAGGGTAGGTGTATGGTACCCCCGGGGTGGAAGGTAAAGGGAAATTTGGTTCAGGATCGGTAGGGGAAGAAGTGGAGGCCTAGGTTGGAGTAGGGTTGTGGTTTCCTTTCTCAAGGGAATGGGAAGGTCTATCGGGGGTGGGGTGATGATGGTTGGTGCATGGCATTCAATTAGGCCCAATGGGTCTTCTGTGGGTAGGGAAGAGTTCTCTTGACCCAACTCTTGACATTGGGCTTCATATTCCTCCTCCCATTCTAGGGGAGCCTCATGGTCTTTGGTCACCTCCTCAAGTTCCTTTTGGAAAGGGGTGGCTACTTCTTCTAAAGCCAATGGGGTGGGAAGGTCTTTTGATGGTGGGGTGTTGCTAGCCGGTGTGTGATGCACACGGGGTGGTGAACAAGGAGGGGACTCTGGTGGATGGGAGAGGACATGGGTGTTGTTGAATCGGAAGGCTCCCGGAAGGTGTGGCGGATGCACAAGGCAAGTCCGACGTGTCGGGTCAATGTTGGCCTTCCTTTCATCTAACCATCTCCTACCTAGGATTATGCAAGGCCCCGCCATAGTCCCAATTTGACACCAAGCTCCATCACAGTATGTGGTCTTCCCAAACCATTTATGGAATTCAACGAAGACTTGGTCTCCGTCGTGCACGATTTGTCCGGTCCTAGAAAGAGAGGCAACGATATCGGGGGATACCCAATTATCGGACTCTAAGTCAATGAAATCAATTTCCGTAGGCTCTCCATTGGGTAGGTATGCATGGGATATGATTGGGAGAGGGATCATTTGGTCCGTAGACTCATTGACAGTGGGTGGTGGACAATACATGGGACGGTCTATCGGGGACTCTAATGCAAGCGTGCCCATGGACTAGACTCGTAGAGACAAGTCTAAAACCTGGCTCTGATACCAATTTGATGTGACACAATGATGGATGACGATGAAACTACCCCTTGGACCTAGAATAGCAAGCAACACAACAAGTTGGTAACGTCACACTGGCGGATTCACTCGCGTAAGCACACTCGGATCCGTAGAAGGACCGGCGATGGCGGTGAGGGTCCGAGGTTGGATCTCGGGGCTCCAAAGGTTTGGCCAGCTAGGGTTAGATCCCAATGAGCCAAGGATGCCCAAAATCAAGGGCGATCGGCACGCCGAGGGCGAGGGTTGAAATGTCACGCTCACAACTCACCCGCGGTAATCACGCAACTAGAAGATAAATCGGGTTCGGGCACTCTCTTACGCCGACGGTACTGAGGATGCAATACTAATTAAGCAAGAGAAAGCCGGCAAAGAGTAGTGTGAGTGGCTCACCTGATCGGCGTGAAGACACCGATCCCGGTCGGAGACGAGGGCGAGCGGGGAAGTGTGGGTTCCCCGCACACTGCGCCGATGAAGCTTCAAAAAAAAAAACCTGCTCAAGAGTACATGCACTACACCTCGCATAGGAGGGTGATCTCGGGGGTGGGAATTAATTGATTACAAACAAACACTACCTCCCGCAGGGAGGGGCGGTAAGCCGGCCAGGCGAGAAGGGTAGATTGACCGAGAAACCCACAAGGAGGAGCCGCTTCCGACCCAGACTGCTTGCTGTGGTTGGGGACAGACGGTCGGTGTAATTGCTGTAGATCGCAGCCAAGAATTTTGCCCATGTCGAGCTCAGGGGGAATCTTCTCGTAACAGGAACCCGAACGCCTCAGAATTATGTTGATTTCTTCTGACGTCGTCGACGGCTGTAGTGGAGGTCTGAGTAGAGCAACAGATTCTGGGGCGGGTGGCTCCCTGTTTCTGTCTGCAACTTGCAGAAGTTGCTCCGGTCGCTCCTGGATGCCGAATCATGAACCGTCGGAGTCGCTGGAACCTTGGACAAAGCCTCTACACAGAAAAACTGACGAGCAGGCCGTCGGAGGTTGGGGTGACCTGGGGGATGTCGATGAGTGAGTGCTGGTCGTAGAGGACTGGGGAAGGTAGACCCGTGCGACTGTAGGGGAAAAATCAGAACTTTGGCTCCCGGATGCCGACTGTGGTTCTGCTTCTTGCTTCTGGTCGGGGACAGGTGGAGGAAGAACTTTTAAGAAAGGCCGTTGGTCTGAATCCTCCACGGTTAGTCGTGGTGCAGCGACGAACCGGGTTGTAGATTCTGGCCGCAGCAGCTACCAGATACGAGCAGTGGATTGCAGAAGTTGTCTCGGCCGCTCCCGGATGCCGAATCTCGAACCGTCAGAGTTGCTGGAACCGTGGACAATCCCTCTGCGCTGCAAAACTGATGGGGAAGCCGTCCGATGGCGGGGTGGACTGGGGAATGCCGATGAGTTGAGGCAGGTCACTGCCAACTGTGGGAGGCAGATCCGACCAATCGAGGAAGAAAGACCAAAACTCTGATCTCCAGATGCCGAATGCACTTCCGCTTCTTGATCCAGAAAGAGGACTGGTGGAGGAAGATATTTGTAGAAGAGCTTGCGACTTGAATCTTTCACCGTCGGCCGTGGTGTAGCTTTGAACAGAGTTCAGGAACTCTGCTGATGGAGCTCTGCGCAGTCGGGGGAGATTGGCTCTTCCAGACAGCCCCAAACTAGGAATGGTACGATTCTTCCTCGCCTGCGTAGTGGACTGGACGCCCTTTCCAGAAAGGTATGGTATGCCTCTGGATGTCACCGTGTGAATCCGGGGAAGCTTCTGCAAGTCGTACCTTCTTCAGCCACCTGCAGACTGATCAAAGGGGGGGAGAGGGGTGGAAGAACTTGGTTGGCCAAAGGAAGAACAATGGGAAGGGGGGTTGGGGGCTGCGACCTAGGGAGGTGAGGGGGGCTGGGAATGAATGTGGTGCAGTCCCAAAGGGAGGAGAATTCGAATTTTAGCTTGGGAGGGGTGAAGGGGGTGCTTGGGGAAGTGAGGGGGTGTATGGGGAATGCCAAGGGGTGCCTTGGAAGAGGGGCTTCCACCTAGGGGTTGGAGGGGGATTAAATGGGAGGTATGGGGAAGGGGGAGGGGTCTTAATTAGGGGAGAATAGGGAGGAGAGAGAGTGAATTTCAAAATTTAGAGAGAGAGAGAGAGAATGAGAGAGCTAGAGAGAGAGAGGGGTGCACTTATGCTCAAATATTCAATACTTCATTATCTTCAAAAGAGGGGGGGGTTGGGGTCCTATATATAGGAAATCCCCATTTTACAAAAAGTCCCTATGAAAAGGACTAATGATAGAAGACCAAGGGGTGGGGAGAGGGGCGCCCATGGGCCAAGCTAATGATATGGCCTAATAAGATATGATAACCCATTAACCCTCTTGGCCACTTAATGAAACCTTAGACTTAGGTAGATGACTTACTAACTTAGGTACTTGACTCAATAAAAGGAAAATTACATGATTTAAGACTCAAGAAAAATGTAAAAATTACATAGCTAGACTCAGAAGCTTGAGATGAAAATAGTGGCAAGCATCGGGACCCACGGGGAAATGGGAAGTGGTAAGTGATGTCCCCATCATCCAGGCCACTGGTTCGTTCATCGATGCCGATAGGGAGTCAGAGACCGACGAGGTTTATTCATTGACACGGGGTTAGTGTCAAAGCAAGGGTCTTTTTGTTCATGGAACTAGACGAAAGGTCCGGGCCATTGGTTTATTCGTCGATGCCGACAGGAAGTCGGAGACCGACATGGTTTGTTCATTGACACGGGGTTGGTGCCAAAGAAAAGGTATTTTTATTCAAGGAACCAGACGAAAGGTCTGGGCCACTGGTTTATTCGTCGATGCCGACAGGAAGTCGGAGACCGACATGGTTTGTTCATTGACACGGGGCTGGTGCCAAAGCAAAGGGTCTTTTTGTTCATGGAACCAGACGAAAGGTCCGGGCCACTGGTTTATTCATCGATGCCGATAGGAAGTCGGAGACCGACATGGTTTATTCACTGGCACGGGGTTAGTGTCAAAGCAAAGGTCTTTTTATTCATGGAACCGAGTGAAAGGTCCGGGCCACTGGTTTATTCATCAATGCCGACAGGAAGTCAGAGACCGACATGATTTGTTCATTGACACGGGGTTGGTGCCAAAGCAAAGGGTCTTTTTGTTCATGGAACCAGACGAAAGGTTCGGGCCATTGGTTTATTCGTCGATGCCGACAGGAAGTCGGAGACCGACATGGTTTATTCATTGACATGGGGTTAGTGTCAAAGTAAGGGTCTTTTTGTTCATGGAACCAGACGAAAGCTCCGGGCCACTGGTTTATTCGTCGATGCCGACAGGAAGTCAGAGACCGACATAGTTTATTCATTGACACGGGGTTAGTGTCAAAGCAAGGGTCTTTTTGTTCATGGAACCAGACGAAAGGTCCGGGCCACTGGTTTATTCATCGATGCCGACAGGAAGTCGGAGAGCGACATGGTTTGTTCATTGACACGGGGTTGGTGCCAAAGCAATGGGTCTTTTTGTTCATGGAACCAGACGAAAGGTCTGGGCCACTGGTTTATTCGTCGATGCCGACAGGAAGTCAGAGACTGACATGGTTTGTTCATTGACACGGGGTTGGTGCCAAAGCAAAGGGTCTTTTTGTTCATGGAACCAGACGAAATGTCCGGGCCATTGGTTTGTTTATCGATGCCGACAGGGAGTCAGAGACCAACATGGTTCGTTCATTGACACGGGGTTGGTGCCAAAGCAGGGGTCTTTTGTTCATGGAACCGGGCGAAAGGTCCGGACCATAGGTTCGTTCATCGATGTTGACAGGTGTCGGGAGCTGACGTGGTATGCTTGTCCCTTTTTCTCTTCATTCGTGCCGACGGGGTGTCGGGAACCTGACATGGTATGTTGGTCTCTTCTTCTCGTTTTCAGTGCCGACAGGGCGTCGGGAGCTGACGTGATATGTTTGTCTCTTCTTCTCTTCATCAGTGCCGACAGGGCGTCAGGAGTTGACGTGGTATGTTTGTCTCTTCTTCTCTTCATCAGTGCCGATAGGGCGTCGGGAGCTGACGTGGTATGTTGGTCTCTTCTTCTCTTTTCTTCTTCCCTTTTTTTCTTTTTCTTCACTTTTTTTTTCTTCTTTTCTTTCCCTTCTTTTTTCTTCTTCCCTTCTTTTTTTTCTTCTTTTTTTTTTTTCTTCTTTTTTTCTGAACAACTTTGGATAGCTGTCGGCACGGACGCCGATAATGAGATAGCTGTCGACCCGAAGGTCGATAATGGAGTAGCTGTCGACTAAACGTCGATGATTGGATAGCTGTCGGCTCAGGATGCCGATAATGAGGGAGTTGTCGGCTAAATGCCGATAATGACATAGCTGTTGGGTAAACGCCGATAATTAGATAAGCATCGGCTAAGGGCCGATAATTGAAAGCTGTCGGCTTAGGGGCCGATAATTGAAAGCTATCGGTTCATGGGCCGATAATTGAAAGCTGTCGGCTCAAGGGCCGATACTTGAAAGCTGTCGGCTAAGGGCCGATAATTGAAAGCTATCAGCTAAGGGGCCGATAATTGAAAGCTGTCGGCTCACATGCCGATAATTGAAAGCTGTCGGCTCATGGGCCGATAATTGAAAGCTGTCGGATCTGGGCCCGATAATTGAAAGCTGTCGGCTCAGGGGCCGATAATTGAAAGCTGTCGGCTCACGGGCCGATAATTGAAAGCTGTCGGCTCAAGGGCCGATAATTGAAAGCTGTCGACTCAAGGGCCGATAATTGAAAGCTGTCGGCTCAGGGGCCGATAATTGAAAGCTATCGGCTCAGGGGCCGATAATTGAAAGCTATCGGCGTGGGAGCCAACAATTAGGAAGTGATCCACGAGGGCAGAGAGGAGGGTTTATTCCTTTACCGGTCTGGACGATGGGTCCAAATTGAAAGGGATTCATCGCCCAAAGGGACGGGGAGGAGAATTTGTTGATTCGACAAGAGTGTTCGTCACCCGGAGGGACGGAGAGAAGAACTTGTTGATTCAATGGCCTGGACGGGAGGTCCAAATCAAAAGGGGTATTCGTCACCTGAAGGGACGGAGAGAAGAGTTTGTTGATTCCGAAAAGGATATTCATCGCCCGAAGGGACAGAGAGGTGGTCAAGTCGCTGACACGGGCTAGTGTTAGCGCAAGGAACATGGGATGATTCCTTACCCGAATGGCAGGCTCGGGCCAAGGTGAAAGGTTGTTTCGTTCTTTAATGCGCCGTGGGTACCAACTGTATGAAGGGTCTTTTAATTCCTTGGCTGGACGGAAGGTCAGAGCCAGCGTGGAGAGAATTCTTTTTGTTCTCCGACTGGACGGTAGGTCCGAGCCAAAGTGAAAGGATCTTTTGTTCTCTAGCTAGACGGAAGGTCCGATCTAGAGTGGAGAGATTCTTTTGTTCTCTAGCTGGGTAAAAGGTCCGATCTAGAGTGGAGAGAATCTTTTTATTCTACGATTGGACGGCAGGTCTGAGCCAAAGTGAAAGGATTTTTTTGTTCTCTAATCGGATGGAAGGTCCGATCTAGAGTGAAAGGATATTTTTGTTCTCTAATCGGATGGAGGGTCCGATCTAGAGTGAAAGGGGTCTATTTGTTCTCTGGCTGGGCGACAAGCCTAAACCAAAGTGAAAGGATTTGATGTTCTTCAATGCGCCGGGAGTACCGGCTATGGAATCCGAACCCGGGAAAGTGGACCACGAGGGCCGGAGTTGATGTTACAGAAGTAGGCCGCGAAGGCTAAAATCGGGGAAGCAGACTACAAGAGTCGCAATCAGGAGGCTGGCTATAAAAGCGAAAATTGGGGAGCAGGCTATGAGAGCCCAAATTGAGGAAGCGGACTATAAAAGCTGAAGTTGGGAGATTAGAAAGCCACAAGGGCAGGAAGTAGGTCGTGAGGGCCAAGATTGGGCTGTACGAGCCAGAACTGGAAAAGCAGGCTGCGATAGCCGAAATTGAGTTTATTTTTTTATTATTATTATTTATTTCTTTATTCAAGCATGCAGGCATTCGACAACAGACATAACATAAGTATAAATAAGGCAGCTCCCTCTATAGGGGACGGGATAGGGACATCGCCCATAATTCGCAAACACAGTGTGGGCCACGAGGCACGACTAAGGGGTGGTGCACCCATCAAGAGGATATTGCATGTCTTGCATGCATAGCTTAAATTCACGCATTTCACCCGAGGTAATTCTCTGTGGCGTGGAGGAGCAAATATGTGAACAAAAGGCCCTAAACATAGGGATATGCAGGTTTTCTAAGTAACACTCGAGGGTTGCTCTAGCGTCTACACATAGGTTTCAGGCTTTCAATTTCAGTAGCTTCGCACAGCCCCCATCTGTTTATTTTGGTGGCGGATTTCACCGTTCGGCGTAAGTTTCCTCATGTGTCTCAATGGGGATTCCCGGCTACTAGGATTTATCCTTGTTATAATTCTATTGTGGATTTCACCATTTGACGTGAATTTCCTCATGTGTCTCAATGGGGATTCCTGGCTACTAGGCTTCATCCTTATTGAAATTCCCTTCACCTTTTCGCGCGAGTCTCCTCATGTGTCTCAATGGGGATTCCCGGCTACGTAGATTCACGTTTCTCTTTTTTTTTTCTTTGTATCATTTTTCTTTCTTTTTTCTTTAAGTGGGGGTAGGCAGCTTTTTCCTCACGATTACCTTTCACGCGAGTGCAGAAATTCAAGCATCCGTAGAGTGTTAAGAAGAAAGTCAGAAAATCCCTATGGTTGAAGACCATTAAACACATTAAATGTGAAGTGGGGAGTGTTACCTCGGGTTTATTTTGTGAGTTGGGCTCAGCAATTTAGCCACCTGACGGCCTTTGGAACTGTTGCATCTTGATTTTTTTGGCCCAACTAGGACATCCAGCCTAGGAGGGAAATCCTATGGTTTTGTGATTGTTGATGATTATTCCAGATTTACATAGGTGCTATTTCTATCCAATAAAAATGATGCATTGATGGAATTTCAAGTGTTTTGCAGGAAAATCCAAAACGATAGAGGCTACCTTATCACTATCATCCAAAGTGATCATGGTGGTGAATTTGAAAATCATGATTTCAGCAATTTCTGTGAAGATCACGGGTATACGCACAACTTTTCATCACCAAGGATGCCCCAACAAAATGGACTTGTGGAGAGCAAAAATAGAACATTGATAGACATGACACGGACCATATTAAGTGAAAATTCTCTACCAAAATACTTTTAGGCTGAGGCGGTAAGTACAGCGTGTTACATCATCAACAGGGTAATGGTAAGGCCCATTTTGAAGAAAACTCCCTATGAGCTCTACAAGGGTAAGAAATCGAATATTTTCCATCTTAAACCCTTTGGATGTTCATGTTTCATCCTGAACAATGGTAAGTCCAACCTAGGTAAGTTTGATGAGAAAAGTGACAAAGGAACTTTCCTGGGTATGCACTTAACTCTAGAGCTTATCGAGTGTTTAATAAATGGACTTTGGTTGTTGAAGAAAGTCCTCATGTGATTTTTGATGAATCTGAACTAAAACTGACTATGCAAATTATGGATGTAGGAGAAGCCCCCAAAGATTCAACCAATGCTGGAACATCTAAAGCCAAGGATGAACCAATGGAAGGAATACTCAGCAAGAGTGAAGAAGATGAAGATCCTTCAATTGAAACACTGCAAGAGCAGCAAGTGCAGCACCCCGACTTGCCAAGCACCTCTACATTCTTAAAGGATCATCCAACTGAAAACATAATCGGTAATCCTCAAGATGGGGTAAGAACCAGAGCATCTCTAAGGCAAGTAGAAGAAGAGGATTTGATAGCCTTAATCTCATAGGAAGAGCCTAAGGATATCTATGAAGCTCTTCAAAATGAATCCTGGATCCAGGCTATGCATGAAGAGTTGCACCAGTTTGAAAGAAACCAGGTGTGGACTCTAGTGCCACGACCTAAGAATCAATCCATAATTGGAACCCGATGGGTTTTCAGAAATAAGTTAAATGAAATGTGATTCGGGTTTTCAGAAATAAGTTAAATGATACGAGATTGATTGTAAGGAACAAGGCCCGGCTTGTGACCAAAGGGTATAGCCAGTAGATGGGTATTGATTTTGATGAGTCATTTGCACCGGTTGCTCGTCTAGAAGCAGTTCGGATTTTATTATCTTATGCTTGCTCATCTAACTTCAAATTGTTTCAAATGGATGTTAAATCTACTTTTCTAAATGGGTATATTAAAGAGGATGTTTTTGTAGAATAACCTCTAGGTTTTGAAGACCCCAAACATCCACAACATGTGTACAAGCTCCAAACGGCCTTGTACAGACTGAAGCAAGCACCAAGGGCATGGTATGAACGGCTCACCTCATTTCTGATTGAAAACGGTTTCAAGAGAGGTAAGGTTAATCAAACAGTTTTCACAAGAAAATCAGGTAAAGACATATTAGTAGTTCAAGTGTATGTGGATGACATAATTTTTGGAGCTACTAATTATGTGCTATGTGATGATTTTACAGAAATTATGTAAGGAGAATTTGAGATGAGCTTAATGGGTGAATTAACATTCTTTCTTGGACTACAGGTGAAGCAAACATCTGAGGACATTTTCATAAGTCAAGCCAAGTACACAATGGAGCTATTGAAGAAATATGGGATGGCTAAAGCAAAACCTCTGTCAACTCCAATGGCCACAACCTCGAAGTTAGACAAAGATGAAAATGGTAAAACAGTAGATCCTACACTGTTTCGAGGTATGATCGGATCACTACTGTATCTTACAGTATGTCGCCCTGACATTCAATTCAGTGTATGTCTTTGTGCCCATTTTCAATCATGTCCTAAATAATCTCATTTATCGACTGTTAAACGTATTTTTAGATACTTACTTGGCACAATAGATTTTGGCTTATAGTTTCTCATCGGTAGTTCTTTTGATTTGATTGCATACACCGATGCGGGTTATGCCGGATGTATTGTAGATCGTAAAAGTACTAGTGGGTACTGTCAGTTTCTTGGTGGGTGCCTAGTATCATGGGCCTCCAAGAAATAACATTCAGTAGCTCTCTTAACAGGCGAGGCTGAATATGTAGCCACCGGAAGTTCTGGAGCCCAAGTATGGATCAAAAATCAATTGCTCGATTTAGATATTAAGATGAAATGTGTGCCAATCTGGTGTGATAATATCAGTGCAATCAGTTTGTCTAAAAACCCTGTTCAACATTCTAGAACCAAGCATATTGATATTCGTCATCACTTTCTGAGAGATCAAGTAGGAAAGGGGGTCTTTGAATTGAACTTCATTGACACACACAATCAGCTAGCTGACATCTTCACCAAACCCCTCAATCAGGATCAATTTAACAAGATAAGAAGAGAACTTGGGATGTGCAAGGGTGAGAGCATACATGCATAGGTTTGCACTTAGGTTAAGATTTGTATTTGTAGAAGCTCATATGCATCAAGTGAAGGAAAACATGCATATTGTCTTTACTTTTAATACCTTGTGTGTTCACATACACTCCTACATGCTTGAATGTAATTCTATGTATAGCCCTCCTTGAATTTTTTTTTCTAAGGCCATATATTCCTTGGATAAATAATTTTTTTTGATAACGGGGAATCTAGCAGAGTGATACGGAGAGCTGAGCGATTATTCCTTGGATAAATAATTGTGGACCCGGTGATGTCAGATCTAAGGTAACTTCTGAGGGGGAGTTAGAAACTTTCCTCAAATCTGCATCTATTTCCTTCTCTCCACTTCATGACGTTGGCTCAAATCAGAAGGTCGGTTGTTAGTCCCCCCATATATATATAAAATAGAAAATAAAACAAAATAAAATAAAAAAATTGGGGTTTTTGGCCTAGCGGTCGACTGCCAACCCTGCACCGGTCGACCGGTGGCGGCTAACCGGCCCGACCGGGGTCCCAACTGAGCCAACTTATAAGGGGGTCTAATACCCCATTCTCTCATTCTATCACCCCCGTTCACCCTCATACCTCATATCCTAACCCTAGAACCCATTTTCTCTATCTCCCAAGCCTCTAAAACCCATCGTTCCTTCATCCGCACAAGATCCGGCGTGTTCATCACGGTTTTGGGAAAAACTCCATTCGGCCGTTCGTGCATTCGAGGAACTTCTTCCTAGGCTTCAGTTTGTGGAGAAGGCTTTTGCAAGCCCCTGGAGTGTCCATAGATCTATCTTCATTCCCCGGAAAGAGGGTCATCTCTTCAAGGGTTTTTCTCCGGGTTTCTTGTTCGGGATGCCGCCTAGATGAAGCTCTCGGCGTTCTGCCCAAGGGGAAGGGAGTGGCCAGAGACGCGAGGCACCGGCTACTCCACCATAGCGGGCGCCTACACCACGTCGAGCTCCTAGATTGCCTCCTCATCCTATTATCATCCCACGACTAGTCGATTTCAACGAGGTGAATGAGCTCTTGCCCGATATATGTGCAGTCTTTGAGATTCAGCCGGGTTGGACTGATTTCGTCTCTAGATACACTCGCTATTACCTTAGTCTAGTGCAACAGTTCTATGGGAACTTGGTTGCAATAAATGAGCAGTTATTTTATGTTGTTCAGAGAATTGAGATTCACATTACTTTTGATCTTTTTGAGAGATGCTTAGGGGTTGTGGCTAGAGGAGCCGACTTGGTTTTTGGTCATGGGGAGGTTGAGGACACATTTCTTGCTACGACTAGCTGTTATTACGTGCGTGGTGTCAGCAATTTGATTGAATTGAATGCGAGTCATTTTCCACCACTGCAGCATGTTTTGCATCATATGTTCACCTCCCTCATTTATCCAAAGAGTGGTAGCAGAGATGAAGTGACAGAAGTTCATAAATTCCTATTTTACAATGTGATGAATGGTATCCAAATCAACATGGGTCGTCTCATGATGACTCTCATTGGAGCTTGCCGAACAAATCTACGGTGATCTTTGCCGTATGCCTCACAGTTGACCGGGGTATTCATTCATGCTGGGATCAATTTAACAGAAGAATAGTTTATCTATGTTCGCCAGGATGATATTTACAATAAGCATAAGATCCTTACAGATATGGGATATTATTATGGTCCCGATGGTGAGTTACGTTGGGATGTGCCTACTTATGGGGATGAATTTGATAGTGAGGAAGAGCAGGAACAAGAACAGCACCAAGATCAAGGGGATGTTCCCCCTCCAGTTCAGGCCGAGGAGCTGTCTCCTCCACCATCACCGCAGCATATGGATCCGGAGATGCCTCCTCCACCTCAGTTTCATCATGGAGAGTCTGAAGTCCCGCGATCAATGACACCCAAGAGGGGGGTGAATTGGGTGATTACCAATTTTATGAAAACTTTTGACCTTTTTGAAACATGTGATATAATGCTAGTTAAGAGATTCAAAACTATATGATCACAAATCAGATTTATCAAACTATGTATGATAATGATATAGATTATACATCATACACGAGGATAAATCGAAACAAACAATTTACACTAATACTCACGGAGAATGGAGGTAGAAGAAATGGACCAAACCATACAATGCAAACCACACTACACAACAGTTTTTAAGGTGGTTCGGATGCAACGACGGCAGTCCTACGTCCACCCCTCACGAAACCTGGTGAGACTTCACTCAGGGTTAAATCCCCAAATGGAGACGACGCTCCAACCACACACGTAGGACGATGCCTGCCCACACACACGGGGACGCGTCCCAATACACACACACACACACACACACACACACACACACACACACACACACGGAGATGAGGTCTCCAACGCGATCCAACAAACGGATCAACAAGACACACACACGCTACGACAAGTGCAGCATACCACACACTAAAACAACTGGATCTAAGTAGATCCACACACACACACGTAGATCTAGGAAGATCTACGCACACACGAATGGAACACAATGACCACAAACGACCACGGATCCACAAAGATCCACACACACACGAATGTTTCCAGATTGTGAAGAACACAAATATAAAGCCCAAAACACAACAACAATGAGGCACAGTTTAGAAGACTCCTGATTTGGCTTCCCTTGAGTGTATGATATAGAGCTTGGAACGATGCTTCCTGCTTCACTTGAATGGCTCACTCCTAATTTGGCTTCCCTTGAGTGTATGATATAGAGCTTGGAACGATGCTTCCTGCTTCACTTGAATGGCTTCAGATTAAGCTTGAATGGGCTTGGAGTGGATGTAGAGTTGCTGCACGGAGTACTGTTCATGGCAACAGTACTCTTCCTTCTTCACTTGGATAACCTCCCTTTGATCCCCTCTTGAAACTCTTGCTTGCTTCTTGATAGCCTCCCCCTTAATCTCTTTTTGTTGGTTGCTTGATTCTTCACTTCATAGATGCTTGTTGGCTTAAGAAGTACCTTGAATGGCTTGTAGATAGATGGAGAACTTGCTGCACGAGGTACTGTTCACGGAGCTACAGTACCTCTTCTTCCTCCTTGGACAACCTCCCCTTAGATCTCCCTTGAAGCCCTCTTAGTTGGTTAGGGTTATGGCTTCAATGAGATGTTTTATATCTCTTAAATGGTCCATAGACAAGCCCCAGACCAGATCCACAAATCATGGTGGATTGGGTGTCTTTAGGATTAAACAAATGGGTGGAAAGACCACTCCTCGAGCTTGAAACAAAACTCAACAAAAGGGGGCCTCGGGGCTGGTGGTCGACCGATGGAGGGCTGGCGGTCGACCTGAATTTTACAGGTTTCAGTCCGTTGCTTGCTGGGAAAAATGATTGACCGCCCCTGTCGGGGCGGTCGACCGCTGCTGGCGGTCGACCGGTCCTGGATCGGCGGTCGACCCCTGGCAGGGGAAGCCCCAGGTTTCTCCCGTTCAGCCCTTTAAACCCTTGAGCAGCTCATTCACGTTTGTGGCATCAAACTCCTTCGACCTTGAAGATTTGTACTAAGTATATGGACCTGCAAACACATGGATAATTGATTAGAACTATAGCTCAAACATCCATATGATAAATCCATAAACTCCATGCAAACCATTGATTATCAAATCAGACCGCGCAGGTCGATCGGCGGGCGAGGGCGCACGATGGCCAGAAGGGTTTCATGTTGAATGTGCATGAATGAGGTGTATACATAAGATACACAAGGTGAGATCGATGCTAAACATGAGATACACAAGGTAAGAGTCTCACCAATGGTTCTTCATAGTAAATGACATATACCACCTATTTTGGATTGTAGAGGAGTAGGGTGCTTATCCACAAGTTTAGTTCACCAGGTGACTGCCATGTGTTTGATCCTGCAAGCAAGATAGTTAAGGTTAATACCATGCTTGTTCACATTAAAGAGGTTATGAAACCTCTTGCCTCTTGTAAAAACAATTCAATCAAGCATGAATCAAGACCATGTGCCATTGCCATTTGCCATCTCAAACATATTTAAACATGAATATGCAGTCAACCATAAGTTTAGTTATCATCACTCAATCACACATTAAGTTTAGTTATCATCAAAACCATAATGCCAACAATCATCAAAATCATAACTTAACAATCACAACAATCATCAAAATCATAACTCAACAGAGTCCTCCACTCAGGGGGCCACACAGCACTCTTGGGTAGATTACGAGACTTTTGACATGCAGTTTACTAGGCTAGATACTCATGTGGATACTTTTAGAGATAGACTTTCTACTCTCGGGGATCACGTCAACACTATGGGCAATGTGATTGACACCATGTTAGGTCGCATGGACTCAATCTCAACTACTCTGGATACCCTCTCCACTCAAATCTCCACACTCACCACTTATATGACTAGCCTAACCGACAGTGTTGTTGATTCCAGCCAGTCCTTCCACATCATGAACATGACACTTCTTGGCATGGCTCGCCGTGATGCGGCTCGTGACCTCACCATTGACCGTATTTGGGATACTCTTCACACTCAAGTTCATTCTCTTAAAGACATCCGCCATCGCCTTGGTTACCATCCCCCTCCTCCTGAGGATCAGCCTCCTGCAGATGCACCTTGAGGATTTTTCCTTTTTTCTCCCTCTAGATTGCTGAACTTTGGTCTTGTGTCATTTTGGGTCCCCCTTCGTCTATCCTACTCCCTTTTGATGATGCTAAAGGGGGAGAAGTAGTAGTGCAGGCTCTATATATTTATGTATGTCAGTGTGTGGTTGTGTGTTTGCATGTTTGATCATGTGAGGATCATGAGTCTGTTCTGCTTTTATGCATTTGTTTAGTCTCTTGAGTCTAGAGTCGTGCATTCACATTAATATACTTTGTAATGGAATGATGAATTGAATGCAATTGGTGTTTGATCTCAAATGGTTGGCTCTTGTATCTCACTTCTTTTATACTCGACAAATAAAGTGTTGAATGGTTTGCGTTCGCTGGCTTGATGGGATGTGAGTGAAATGCTATGATTTTGAACTTTGATATCCTTTTTTAAACATTGCTCAAAGGCACGTTCATGTATTTCAAAACCCCTTCAGTTTTGTCATCATCAAAATGGGGGAGATTGTTGAGTATATCCAGGTGATTTTGATGATAACAAAACCCATGTTATGTGTTTTCTTACATGCTATCTATTAACAATCAATTTCGACCTTCATACGCATGTAAAGCCTAATGTCATCATGCAATGTTTAAATGCTTAATCTCTTCCAAATGCATAAATCAGTCTTAGTTTCTAAACCACCCAGGCTAAGCTTAAACCCACTCACCTTGATTAGAACAAGGTAGTCATAAACTATTTCGTTCATGTATTATATTGCATTGGCTAACCTCTTTATTTTTTGCAGGAATCCTAGCCAACGGTCGACCGCCAGTCAGGAGCGGTCGACCGGTTTTCCCAGAAGTGAACGACCAATTTCTAGAAAATTCCGATCTACCGCCAGCTTCTACCGGTCGACCGCCAGTCTCGATGTAGCCCTTTTTGACTTTATTTTCTACAACATGGGAAGCCCTCTTCATTGGGTTTGCTTAATCTAAAAGTCATCAGATTCACCATGATTTATGGATCTGGTCTGTGGCATGTCTCTTGACCACCCAAGTTCTATAAATAATCTCATTGGGGTCAAAAACCTAAGTGATTGAAGCAAGAACAAGGGACGCTATCAAAGGAGAAGGAGGGGTGCACTGTAGCTCCGTGAACAGTGCTTCGTGCAAGAAGTTCTTCATCCAAGTGCAAGCTTCTCAAGCTGATTTATAGGCCATTCAAGTGAAGATCGAGCTGGGAGCTAGCTTCATCCAATACCATCTTCATCCACTAAGGGAGAGCTTGAATCTGTGTCTTCAATTTCTATCTTTTCACTCCACTCTTGCTGAGCTTTATTTGTGTGTTCTCGTAATATTGAAACACATGTGTGTGTGTGGATCTACGTAGATCCGTGTGTGTGTGTGTAAGTTATCTTGTTCTTCACGGCTCTTTGTGATTCGATGCTTGCGCACCTTCGTGGGAGTTCTCAACTCACACGAGTGTGTGTGTGTGCTTTGATCTTGTAACCTTCTACAAGATACTATGTGAATCCTCACAGTCAGTGAGGGGTGGACATAGGTTGCAATTGTTGCATCCAAACCACCTAAAAAATGTGATCTTCTATGTGGTTTGCTCCTTATCTTCTACCTCCATTCTACTCTAGCTCTTTTGCATATTGTATCATCATCTAGTTTCCTTATTTAGATCTAGTTTTATTAACTTTTTACGGGAGATCTCTGGTATATCAAAAGGTAACTTTTGATCGACAAGGTTAGTCCTGTCGGGAGGAAAATACCTTGTGTGAGAGAATCTTCAGATTCCTGGGCTCCGCGTGGTACCAAAGAACTGCTGTAGGGGTTGATTTAACCAGATTCTTTTTGTTATCCATCAGATCTCTACTTGTTTGTTGCTTGTTCTTAATACGTGTTTTAAATCAGGTAAAAGTTTTATTAAAATCTGTAATCACCAAATTCACTCCCCCTCTTGGGTGTCATTGATCGCGGGACTTCACCCGGAGTGGAGAAAACCCTTGATTAATCGCCAGGAAAAGGGGCCATATGGCATGATATTAATGTTAACAAAATGAGATTAATGAAATATCGGACTACGTTAAAACGCCCCTAGATTGGGGTGTAAACGTTCAAACCATGCTGGTCGCTTACCGACCATTTCATGTTCGGACGAAAGTCCATATTGACAGCACGACGAATATGAAGATAAAACCTATGCAAATGTCTGCCGAGTATGTGGCAAGTTTGATAGGAGCGTGGGATTGGATCCCAGTGAAAACGGGTCAGGTTCAGCGAGCTATTGGCCCGAGGCAATATCGGGTCATGGCCATGTTGGGGTGGTCCCCGAAGTTCAAACCAAACTTACCAAGGCGTCGTTTATATTCCTTTCACACTGGGTCTGAGGAAGCGAGGCTCCGGAGCGGGCATTATTATGTTTTTTGTTGTTTGGTTATTTAATTTGATTTCTTTTTTGAATGCATGGGCGAATTTTTTGTTCATTTATTATTGTTTCTTTTGTTTGATTATTTATTGCTTTGAATGTTGTTTTAATTTTTTTTTATTTTGTTTGTATGCTTTATGTTATTCTATTTTATTATTTTTTGGGCTCTTCTTCTCCTTGTTTCTGTTGTTTTATGTTTGTTTGTTTTTCTTAAGCAAGGGAGGGAGGGAGTGATGATGAATCGGCGCAGGTGGATAGAGAGGGATAGAGAGAAAGAGAGAGGGGGCGATCTGGTGTGAGAAAGTAGTGTTGGATCACCTCCCCACTTGCCTTTTTCTCTCTCCTTTTTTATCTTATATGAGTGAATCGGCGCAGGAGTGAGAGGAGAGAGAGAGAGAGAGGGGTGAGCTGGCGTCAGAAAGTCACGTCGGATCACTCCCCGCTCCTATTTTTTCTTTTTCTTCTTTTTCTTCTTTTTTGGATAGGGAGTTCAGTCGGCCGAAATGCGAAGTCGGTCGATCGAACCTCCCAAAAACAAAAGCGGCCTACGTGCGAGTCGACGCCCGTTGCACAGGGCGTCGACTCCACCACTAGGCGGTCGACCGAAAATCCGATTCGGTCAACCGAACCGACAGACAGAGCTGAAATCCAATTTTTTGTTTTGCACGACGTGCTTAACCACATGGGTTGAGGGATTCTATGTAGCTTGAGGTGTATATTCATGAGCATAAAGGGAGCTTATTATGCATGTGTGATGCTTGTAGCTCAATGCAAGGGGAGACATGTGACATGCTCACGAAGCTCTTTGCCCCTTTTAATGCTGACTCATGCAGAAGCAGTGGGAAACTAACATGCAGTTTGATGTCTACCTGGAGGTCCCTTATACACTCATGCTCATGAAATTTAATGCAAAAGGGGATGCAAGGTATGCTTGGTTTTGCGACGAACACATGCAACTCATCATCCTCGCGATGTAACTCATGAAGAGGCCGCAGGGGGACCTGGGGTCGACGCAAGGGGGTAGCTGGGAGGAGAAATGGGTTGGCGCAGGGTACTTGGGGTCAACACAAGCAAAAATTGGAAGAGGAACAGGTCGACGTGGGGGCCTTAGGGTCGACGCAGCCAACAACTGGAGGAGAAAGGGGTCGACGCAGGAGGCCTTGGGGTCGACGCAAGCAACGACTGGGAATTGCTTGTAGAGATTTTTTTGTATAGGTTCATGCATAGTATGATGCCATGCCTCTATGTATGGGGAATGGGGAAGTTAAAAATAAAATGCATTCGAATTTTGAGATGCAAAGAAACTTGTGCTTTTGACACATGTCAATTCATTAGCTGAAATGTTCAACAAATGCATTGTCGGTTCAGATCTGTAGTGCATGAAGAAAGCTCTTTATTTCTTCTCATGGGAAAACTAGTGGCTTCTTTATACAGGTCCCTTTCTTTGATGTATGTGTGATGCCCCCCCTCTTTGGTTTGTCTTTCTGGGTTTATTCTCCTTCGTTCTTTTTATTATGCTCATTACTGCATTCAACAGCCTTTTGACAAATCAAGAGCCCTTCAATTCACATTTGTTGTGTATGTGATTTTGATAATTATAAAATGACTTTGTTGTTTGGCCTTGTGCTTTATTGATACTTCATGTTCTCATGTGCTTGAATCCTTCTTGTTCTATTGCTATGGGGTCATGTTCTAGAATGAGAATGAATTTGTAAAACATGCTTGAAAGAATGCATATGCCCTGTACTCAATGAGAATTCATGATAGAACACGTTTGCATGATTGAACACATGAATGAGTCTTTATGCTCACTAGAATGCCCGTTATGCTCATTTCAATATAGTGTGCTAATCTTCTTGCATTACAGGAACGAGTCATAATGGACATCATCTTATTGTCCACCATTCAGAACTTGTGTTAATTCCATCTCCATTCTTCAAAGAACCATTGGTAAGGCTTTGCAATTCACATATCTTCAGTTAAGTGAATTTTGGGTAAGAAAGCTGCAGTGTGTTGACCTAGAGTACTTGTGCATAGATATACATGATGTGGTTTCATGTACCTCCTACATGAGTCTTTAAGGTTTGAGGATGTATGCTTCATGCATTTACTATATGTGATTCATGTATTTTCTACATAAAGATTTTAAGCTTGTATTGTGCTTGAACTATTCATACAAGACTTCATGAGATTTGGTTCTATATTGCTCATGCATTGCATGAATGTTTAGTCTTGTGAACTATGCACTAAAAGCTTGATTTATTGACGTATGTTTGAAAGTTTGAGCTCCCATGTCAATATATTTGATTGAATGATAGATTCGTGCTTATCATTTCAAAATATTATCATTTGGTCAAATGTATTTTTGTTAATTGATATGAGAAGCAAAATACATGTTTGAATAGGTTCAATGATATACTTTATTATGAGCATGTTCATAGTGTTAATGCTTGATGTAAAGATCTTGATTTTCAACTAACCTCTTGCTTTATCATGTTTTTCAAGATGAAAAATCATGGTTGATCTTCATGGGATTATGGTAATACTTAATCAATTGTTTTCCATTGATTTGATGGTGTTTTTAGTTATTTTTCAGGCCCAAAAAAGAAGGGGTCGACCCATGGGGTCGACCCTCTCAGGTTCTGTTCAAAACAGAACCAATTTTATGAATCCTGCCTGAAAGGGTCGACCCCTATAACCCATAACCAAATGTTGGTTCTGTTTGGGTTCTGGAAACACGAGGGTCGACCCCTGGGGTCGACCCCTGTAAAACAGAACATAAAATTAGTTATGTTTGGCTTCTGTTTGCCCGAGGGTCGACCCCAAGGGTCGACCCTTTCTGGTTCGACCTCCAGCCGTGATTTTTGACCACCGTTTTCTTGCTCCTAAAGTCTTCCAATCCGAGTCCAACTTCCAAAAATCACTCCACAAAGTGTGCATCTTGTCCCCAAGCTGTCTCTTGACCGTCCTAAACATATATATACATCTTATTGGGTTGTAAACCCTAAGGAGCAACCAAGTGAGATCTGAAAATCATTTTTCTTCTAACCCTTGTGTGTGCAGGTCGCAGCAGTTGCTCTAGGGCTTCTCCCACGTTCTTCTGAGCTTGTATGTGAAGGGAAGAAGGTGGATTCAAGTCTTCAATCAATCCTCTACTGGAAGCTGCGTGGGAAATCAAGTTACAACTTCGTTTTTGCATGAATCGATCATCTTTCTTCAAGAACATTCTTCATCCTGCAGAAGCATTCAAATACGTTTGAAGAAGAGAAAGGGGGAGCTCTAATCACTAAAAAATCTTCCTTATTCTGATCTTTGTTGATAGAGCTTGAAAATCTGCTTTAAGGCATATTAGGAGGGCTTCATATGTTCTCTCTCTTGCATATATATATGAGCTACGATTTTTGTAATACAACAATTCTAATGCTTATATATTCATCTTTCGTATAGGTGAAGAAAAGAGAGAAAACGAACTGAAGCTCCTACCATCGTGAGAATCTGGAGCTCGTGGAAGAAAGAAAAGAGGAGCGGCACGAGGAGAGGAAGAAGATGATGTTAAAATCATGATCATCCGTCAATGAACCTAGAAGAATCAGATTTTGTTGAAGAAGGGGGATTCTTACTCTTGATGCATCTTTCTAGTTTCCATCTACATAATCTGTTTGGAGGGTCATAGCATATATTTGTCATTGCTTCATAAACATTTGACAGAATACTTTGTGTGGGTGTTTGGAGAAAGGGTTCTACGAGTGTTTATGTTGTCGTGTGTGCATCGATTTGTGCGGAGTATATCCGCGTGTGTGGTTGGGAGTTTACTCACGTGTGCTTGTGTAGGCTATGCCTACGTGTGTGTGGACGGAGTTGTGTCTCCGTGTTTAGTATTCAGTTCGGGGTGTGTTCCCCAACGGTGTGTGTGTGTGTGTATGTGTGTGCGTGCTGCTGTGGTAGTAGTTTGAGGCAAGGCCTCGTGTGTTGTTTGCTGTGAAAGCAGTGTGTGTGTTGTTGGGGTTCGTCCCCGTGTTGCTACATTTTGTAGCGTGTAGTGGAGCCTCACCGGTTTGGTGAGGGGTTGATGTAGGGAGCCCGTCGTGGTCCCGAACCACCTTAAAAATCCCCGTGTCTTGTGGTTTGTTCCTTGTGATTGTGTGTTTCACTATACTATCTTTTATGCAATCGTGTGAGCTCTGTGAGATTGAGTGAATTAAGTTTAAACCTGTTTAGATTAATTTCCTCAATCCTATCAATCTTGTAAATTCCGTTGTGTGCTAAATTGTGTTTTTAATTGGACATAATTTTTAGCAGTAGGATCTATTCACCCCCCCTCTAGATCTGTGTTCCTGCACTACGGGACCCAACAATTGGTATCAGAGCGAGGCTCTGTTGTCCCTAGATCTTGCGATCTATAGAGTGATCTGAGTGCATTCTACAATCATGAATTTTCTACTGAACATATCTCAATGAATTGCTTGCCTATCTTTACTAGTTCGGAATTTAATTCATGGCTAGGCAAGTTGTGTGCGGTGATCAATTCTATTAATCCTAGTCTTTGAAAATTGATTTATCATGGTCCACACATATTACCTCTAGATGAGATCAAGTGGTCTATTCAGGATAAAATGATGCACCATGATAATGTTACTGCTTTGAGTTTATTGAAAGCTTCTGTAGTTACTAACAAGTATCGATTGTGTCTTCTTGTAGGACGGCAAAGGAGCTTATGGACCGGTTGATCAAAGCTCAAGAGAAGGAAAGGTAAAAATGTCTCATGGCTGATGATGCTGATCAACAAAGTGACAAAAATGTAGAAGTGGTAATTTCAGATTCTGAAGAATTTACTCTTGATGATCTTGTTGATGCTTATGATGAGTTGGAAAAGTAATATAAGAAAATCAAGTTAGAAAATAGAAAATTGAAAAAGAAATCTGAAAACATGCTCCATGAAAATGGATCTTGTGATAAATGTTCTGAGCTTGATAACTTGAATGAAATTTTAGAGCATGATGTTGAATGTCACAAAGAAACCATTGCTTGTTTGAGAAATGAAAATGTTGTCCTCAAGAACAAAATTGATCAATTGGAGAAAACTGAAAAAGATCTAAGAAATAAAATGGAATCAAACTCAATTGATCATGATATTTGCAATGAATTGATTATGAATGATAAACTTGCAAATGAGAATGAAGAACTTAAAAAGGAAAACAGTGCTATATTGATTCAGATATCTCTGCTTGAAGGCAACATGAAGTTTCTTGAAAAAGAAAATACTTTGTCAAAATCTGAAAATGAAAAATTGAAACATCTAAACACAACCATGTCTAAAAAACTACTTGCTTTTGAAAAAGGGAAAAGTTTTGTTGTTGATGATTGTGAAAAGATGCATGTGCTTGAACAAAAGATGGAAAGCTATAAAACCATCAATGCCAAATTGAATGAAAAAGTCATCTCTTGTGATAATGAGATCATTTCCTATGAACTACATATTTCATCACTTGAAAAGAAAATTCTTGATCTGAATGCTTCTTTGTGTAAATTTGTGAATGGGGAAGAAAATCTGAACAAGATATTGGGGACTAAGGTGAATTTCCAAAGAGAGGGGCTGGGCTATAATCCTGTGAACAAAAAGAATTTTGAAAACAAAGTCTATACATCCTTTATCCATAGTTCAAATATAGCCAGCACATTAAATGGGCCTCCAAATCAATCTGCTCCTCAAACAACGAAGAGATCAAATGAAAGTCTGAAAAAGAAACAAATTTGCATCAAAAGGTTAAAAATGTTGTTGGTGTCTCGATGAATGCCATGAAAAATTATGTTGCACACACACGTGCATCCACAAAGAAAATCTCATATTTTTATTGTGGTGAACTTGGTCATATGATGCATGATTACTTTTTGATGAAATCTGAAGATCTAGAAGCATGCAAGAAAATGAATTGCTTCACAAAGTCAAGAAAGTTTTTGAACACAAAAAGAACTTTTGATAACTCTTATGTTCATGCAAGAAGCCCATTTGAAAGATTTGCTCCATTGAACTGCTTTCATTGGGAAGGTTCGGTCATAGGATGAACAATTACTTTAGTTTGAAAAATGATAACATCTCTACAAACCCACAGAAATTTCATGCTCATCCTGTTGTGAAGAAGAGAAATTTCCATGCTTATAATGATAACATTCGTGCTAAATCACAGAAATTTGATTATCATGTTTATGAGAATTATGTGAACTCTCTTGGTTGTTGTCATTATTGTGGTGAGTTTGGGCATACCATCCATGTTTGCTCCTTAATGTATTTTGATGATATGCATGCCCAAAAACTGTGGAAGGCATCCTCTAGAGGTGCAACTAACCATCCGGGACCCTAGAAGGTTTGGGTACCCAAAACTATTGAATGAGAACTCTTGTTGCAGGATTGCCTTGAGGCCAAGAGGAAGACGTTACGTTGACTTGGCCAGTTCTGGTGTGATGCCTTGGTGAACATGGGCTTGTCCCTGAGTTGATACTTGAAGCTCATCATTCATACTTGCACCTCATAGGAGATTGTCTTGTTGAGAGAGAGAGAGTCATATGTGATGAAAATTCTTGAAGTTAGTTTCTTCAATATGCATTGGCTTAATATTGATATGAATTGAGCTCTTTACAGTGCAGGTTTGATTATGACCATCAACCCTTGAAATCATGGTAAGAATTCAAACGTTTGAATGTATCACCATGTACCTAGATTGAGTTTAATTCATGTTTGACATTTCTGGGCTCAGATTAACTGTCTTAGGTAGTTTTGCATGTTCCTCAGTTGGTGTCAAAATGCCCATCTTGAGGACCGATTGGTTTGAACTTTTACCCCATTACCCTTAGGGTTTCTCTTCTTATCCTAGAGGAGTTTTGAAAGGGTTTTGGCATGGGATTCTTGGAGAGAAAGAAAGGAGCTCAAGAAAACTTCAATGCCAAATTTGATCTACTTCCATTTCTTCTGGCTAATATCATTCTATTTCTTGCAGGAGAGAAAGAAAGGAGCTTGTTGATGAAGATGACAACAAGTGAAATAAAGCGAAGAATTTGAGGATGTTAATAAAGGTAACTCAAGACAAAGGTGAGAAAATAAAGTGTTTGTTTGAAGCTCTTTGGTCTTGATGTTAATGCCATAACTTGACAGACAGTGATTTTGAAGTTTTGAATACCCCTTGGTTACTTTTGACAATGTGGATAATGAATGCTTGGCTGAATGGTATTGAAACATCTTAGTATATATGAGAGTGTAGCCATTGAATGCCTTTTGCTAAACCACCGATGTCAAATGAGAATACATTTGCTTCTGATCATCATTTCAATGATTACATGGTATATAAAATGGTGACATGTGGAAGGGCAGGTCAAGCTTGTCTGAAAGCTATCACCATGCGTGAGAATATACCTCCACCCTGTACCATGAATCATCTATGCATATGGCATCTGGAGAGGGGGGTTTCTGTAGCCCATTCAAAGAGTAGCCCAACTAGGCCCAGCAAGACCAAACGAGGCCAAGCTCGCCTAAGTGACAGCCCACAGGGCCCACTTAGGGAAGAAATCCCAATAAAAAATTGCTCGAGGATATGACCTTCCCAGGCGGCCTCTTGGCTCGGAGGGCCCGAGCGTCGGTCAGGCTACAGGAAAGGTCCGTGCCCGAATCATCTCTCCGCCCGGGAGAAGAAGGCGTACGCCGACCTATCCGACCCATCTTCATCTGAGCTAAGCCTATCGCCCGGATAGGGCTAGCCTCTTTGAGCTCGGAACGGCCGACGATTGCTTATCCTTGCAGTCGTTAGGAGTCCTCTACGGGCAGGAATTCAGGAAGGTGAGGGACTTCTTCTTCCCAAAGGTGATAACGTTCCCACGATAAGGCAATGAAAGCCCACGTCGAGGACGTAACGCCCACCTGAGACCCCGCGACTTACAGGACTCCGAGGAGGCGGCGCACTATTTAAACCAAGGATACCCTCCGACGAAAGGTAAGGGCAATCATACGCTCAAAGCTCCTGAGCAAGAACCACTTCACCTTTCTAGTGCATAGGGATCTCGCGCACTAGCTCTCACCTCCTTTTATTGCTCCCGCCATAGCTCCACTGACTTAAGCATCGGAGGGTTTTCCCCAGGGATTCCCCCTGGGCCCCCTAATCCGTTTCCCTATCTTGCAGTTCACTATCTGGTGATCCTCCATCCGCTCAGGACCAGCGCGAGATCACGCCTCTTCATCTGGCGCCGTCTGTGGGAAATGTACAAAAGCCAGTATGGTACGACGGAGCTCAGGGAGGAGGTCCGCCGATGACAGGGGAAAAGCCATGGTAGCGGCAGGGGATGGCCCTTCTCGGGCCTCACAGAACCCTCCCTTCAACGCCAGCGCCTCCGCCGACGGACCACCAACCCCTCCTGCGGCTGTAGGGCTACCACCCAACGGTGGCGCCGAAGCCTTCCAGGCCCTCAACGTGAAACTGGATGTCCTCGTGGATCTCATGAGGGCCCAGGCGGCTAGGGATGGAAGGTCCCGCGCTCCGTCAGGGAGCCCTCCCCGTGAAAATATGTCCCAGCACACCGCCGGAGGCCGCTTCACCCACCGCGGCCACCAGATCATCCGCAACAGGATTGGAGGACCCTCGCAGGCTCCACCTCCGGAGCAAGAGGCTTCCTCCACGCCGAGAAGGGAAAAACTGGGGGCGCGCCATCTGAACCCAGAAACTGACATTCCCGGAGATCGCCAAGACGCTCCCCCCAGCCCCACGACACGGTAGCAGCCGGAACTATCTCTAAGGCTACGAGATTTCGAGAGGCGTTTCACAGAATAGGAGCGCGCCCTCCGCGCCCTGCAGAAGACCTCTTTTCCAGAGGACGAGGAGAAATCCCCATTCTCTGAGTACATCTTGAAGGCAGAGGTATCTCCCAGAACCTCCATCCCTACCTTCAAGCCCTACGATGGCCAGAGCGACCCGGCCGATCATTACGACAGCTTCAACGCTCTGATGACCCTGCACGGAGCGTCCAACGCCATGAAGTGTCGAGCCTTCGTGACCACCCTGGTCCAAGGCGCTCAAGCATGGTTCCGGGCCCTCGCTCCTAGATCCATCTGAGACTTCAAGCAATTCAGGCGAGTCTTCAAAGAGAGTTTCACCAGAAGTGCCCCCCACAAGGTCGGTAGCGGTGCTCCTGGCCCTTAAACAGGCGCAAGGGGAAAGACTCTGGGCTTATATTCACCGATTTAAATCGGAAGCCCTGAGAATCCCCCGCCTGGACATGGCCTCAGCCATAACCGCACTGACTGGGGGCACCAGGGCCGAGAATCTCCGCCACAAACTTGTCCTCCACCCTCCCTCGACCCTTGCCGAGCTAGTGACTCTGGCATTGCGCCATGCTGAATGTGAGGAGGTGCTCAATGCTTACCGAGACGCAACCGGCTCGGGTCGGGAGGGGGACAAGAAGCGGGCTTCCTAGCCAAACTCAGGTTCGGGGAAAAAGTGAGACCGTGATGGGGAACGCAAGCAGAAGTACGAGCGGTACACCCCACTAGCCGCACCGATCTATGAGATCTATGAAGACATCAAAGACTCGGGACTTCTCCGCCAGCCTGAGCCGATGAGGTCGAAGAACCGTAATCGCGACAAGCATTGCTTGTTCCACAGCGATCACGGGCACCACACCGGTGACTACCACCAGCTCTAGGATGAGATCGAGTGCCTCATCCGTTAGGGACACCTAGCTCGGTTCACAGTCGAGCGTAAAGAAGACCGAGGCGCCGCAGAGGAGATCGACAACGCCCCCCGAGGGGTCCACATCAACGTCATCTCCGGAGGGATGGCACTAGGAGATGATAGCAGCCGAGGAAGGAAGCGTCATGCCGAGCGGGCGAGCCGAGCCATAGAGCCTCCCAAGGCCCCGCCGAGTGAGCCCCGGGTCATAGTCTTCTCCGATCGAGACCTGGAAGGGCTGAGCACCCCGCATGACGACGTCCTCGTGATCTCGGCTACGATAAACCATTATAACATAGATAGGATTCTAGTTGACAATGGGAGTGCCCCTGATGTATTATCTTATGACTGTTTCCTTAAGATGGGGGAGGATCCATCCAAGCTCCGCCCGGTCTGAACCCCCCTCTGCGGGTTTAATGGCCTGGCCACCTATCCCGAGGGATCCCTAAGCCTGCCGGTGTGGATGCACTTTTCGATCGTTTATTATGCTCATCTATTCGGGAACGGTTGATTCGTCTATTAAGTGTGTGGGCGTGCCAGTCATAAAGTGACAATTTATTCAGGCCCCGAAGAGCCCATGGTGCGCTCGATCTGACTTCGGCAGACGATTGTGTGATTCGTGTCGGGACAAAAATCCACCGCGCCATAAAGGTCACGGCGTCATTTACATCCCCCATACGAGGGAACACCCTTGATTAATCGCCGGGACTTAGGGCCTCAAGGCCAAGAAATTAATTGCATGAAAGGTCTATTACGAGGTATTGAAATCCTCACGCAAGGGCGAGAAGAAAACCATTCACGGTCATGTCGGTCGTATACTGACCATTTAATGTTCGGACGAATGTCCGGCTCGAGAAAATCGCCGTTGTCGCAGAAAAACCGGAACGCATGTATGCCGAGGTACGGTACATTTTATTGTTCGGAAGAGCGGCTGAGCCTCGGTTGGAGCGGTCAGAAACTAGTAAATCTATTAGCCCGGTGCAAGAGCAAGCTGCGACCCTACTGCGGTGGGCCCCCCGCGGTCGAAACAAGACTTGCATGAGCATCTTTAATATTTCCGGTGCCGAGGGGCAACAGGGGAATATCCCTTGAATCGATTGGAAAGCCCTGTGTCTAGGGAAGCGAACGTTCGGAACGTGTCGGTCATTCAGGGGACCGTTTAATATTCAGACGGGTGTCCCACTTGGAAATATCGTAATCGTCGCGAGAAGACCCGGAACGCATGTATGCCGGGTATACCGGGATACGACAAATATATTATTCCGAGACACTGAAAACATTCGGTTAAATCTCGGCTAGCGTAGCAGGAAACCAATGAATTTAGTGGCCCGGTGCAAGATCGAGTCAGGACCATACCGGGGGCGCCTCCCGCGGTCCAAACGGGGCTTGTGTGGGCATCATTAATATTTTCGGTGTCGGAGGGCAACGAGGCGGAGTCCCGGGACTAAATTCCAAACCCAAAAACATGTTCAAAGGGAGCGGGCTATGGGCCGAGGATATGGGTCAGACAATGAACATAATCGGGACGGACCCGAGGTCCAAGCATAGCTCACGAAGGCCTTATTGATATTCCCATGTATAGGGTCCAGGGATGACGGGAACCGTCTCGTTCTATTCCGATTTTGTCGGTCACTCACAGACCACTTTTTATTCGGACAAAGGTCCGTATTGAAGGTACGACGTCGATGGAAACAACCCCGTGCAAATGTATGCCAAGTTCGCAGCAATTTCGATGAAAGGGCGGGAACGAATCCCAATAGGAACGGGTCGGAATTGGTGAATTATTGGCCCGGAGCAATGCCGGATTACGACCATGTCAGGATGAGAGCCATCGGCCATGTCGGTCATTCAGGGGCCTTTTCATGTTTGAACACAGGCCCGTAATAGAAACGCGGCAGAAATCGAGATGAACCCGTTCAAATATCTGCCGAACGTGCGGCAATGTTAGTGGTGTCTCGGAAGGGATCCGGCCTGAGAAACGAGTCCGGTTTAATCAGGATGTCGGCCCGAGATGAGGTCGGGTCATGGCCATGTTGGGATGATTCCCAAGACTCAGGCCCAACCTGGAAGGGCGGCATTGTTGTTCCTTCAGCACCGGGTCACGAGAGAGACAAGGTTGCAAAGTGGATTTTACCATTTTTATCTGGGTTTCAAATTACATGTATATATATTTTATTGCTTGTTTCCCTTTTATGTATTTATTCTGGATGACTTCTCCACTTTGTTTATTAGTATCACTATTATATTTTCTCTCTTTTTTTGTTTATTATTATTATTATTATTTTACATTTTTGTTTATCTCTTATATATATATATATATTCAGGTCTGTTTATTTATCATAATATTTATTAATTTATTATAATTATTATCATTATCATGACATATTTATATATATATTTATATATATATTTATTTTGGATGGAAAAGTGGGCCGTTGGGGGCAAGAAAGGGGGGGTACCGGCGAAGAGGCGCAGGGGCCGTGATGGGTGTGCCGGCGAGGGCAACCGAGCGTGCCGGCGAGGGGCGCGTCGAGCGTGCCGGCGAAGGGTATAGGGGGCGTGTCGGCAAAGGGCCAAGCGGGTGTGCCGGTGAGGAGGCTGGAAACGCGTACCGATGAAGGCCGTGGAAGCGTGCTGGGGAAGGAAGAGGAGGCGTGCCGGCGAAGGGGGTTTGGGTGTGTGTGTCGGTGAAAGGTAGTAGGAAGTGTGCCGGGGAAGACTATCACGGGCGTGCCGACGAAGGATGATGGAGGATGTGCCGGTGAAGGAGGGTGGAGGGTGTACCGGCGAAGGACTGGATTAGGTGTACCGGTGAAGGCCCGATCCTCCTCCACTTCTCTTAAGGCTTTTCTTTTTTTCTTTTCTGATTTTATTAAGTTTGCATGGGTTTCTTCTTTTCTTCTCTTGATCAATTTCCATTCTTTCTCCCATGAGGACAAATGTTCAAGTTGTTTAGTTGTCGTTAGATTTGGCTCTCCTTATGTTGATTACGGTTTCCTTGCCTCGGTTAAAGCGTTTTACCGTTGTTCTCCCATTTTTTATTTGTTTGTTGCTTTCTTCTAGTCCTTTTTAGCGTGTGGTCGTTCCATTTGTTGGTTGCTTCCTTTTATCTTTTTAATATGTTATCGTTTCTAACAAAAATTCGGCAGCATCTCCCCTTAACCCGAGCGTAAGGGAGATACAGGGAACGCGCCCACATGGTGTGGCGGAACCCGACAACTGAGGTGCGTGCCAAGGGCGACAACACCTTTAAAGAAACTTCAGAAAACTCGGGGGAAACGACGAGGGGAAGACGATTCTAGGACTGGCTAGGGGTGCCCCAGGCAAAAGGAGAGGACTGGTGTGCCGGCTAGGGAGCTCAAAGATGTGTGCCGGGCAAGAGAGGCAGGAAGTGCACCGGCCAGGGAATTGGGTGGTGTACCGGGCTGGAGGTGGCCAGGCTGTGCCGGGGAAGGCTCTGACAAGGGCTGTGCCGGTGAGCGGACGACTCAAGGGTGTGTCGCTGCGGGCATATGGAGGGGTGTACCGGGCGAAAGGCCAAATGGCTGTGTGCCAGCCAAAGGGGAGGGGTTATGTGTATGCTAGCTAGGAGGGCCAAAGGGTGTGCTGGTCAGGGAGCCATGGGTGCACCGGGCTGGGGTATTGGGTTTGGTAGGCTTCAAAGGAAACTTGGCAGGACGGGGAAGGCTCAAAAGGGGGGCTTCAAGGCAGAGGCATGGGTACACAGATGAGAAAAGAAGGGCATCTCCCTTTGAGCATGTGAGCAAATGTGTGGGCTAGAGGCCCTACGGGGGACCACGACAGGGGGATAAGATCGGTGCAAGAGACTCAAGCCGCCAGAGGGGAAGAAGGAGACGACCAAACGCATATAGTGATTCAAACCAACGGAGACAAAAAGAAACCCAAAGAGGGGGAGTTTTCATTCACGACGAGAAAAGGGCCATAACCGGCCATATACATTGTAAGACACGGAGCTAAAGCTACAAGCGATGGGGGAAGAAGAAGAGGAACTTGAGGGAGAGGAAAGGATGAGGGGGAGAAAGTGTTGGGGTTGAGCAGGGGCGACGGCTCCCTGCTCTTCCCCACTTCCCCGTTACATGAAGCCTCTCCCTCTCCAGCTCTCTTTCTCTCTCTCTCCAACGTCTTCTTCTTCTCTGGAGCTCTCCTGGGCTTGTCGAGCTTGGACCGACGAGCTCTTCTTCTTCCTCTTCTCTCTTCGTCCGTGTAGGCCTCTGTGTATTCTCCGTCTCCCTCTCTGTGTGTATCCTTCCGTCTCTCTCTCTGTGTGTATCCTTCCGTCTCTCTGCCTCCCCTTTTTCGTCGGAGCGAGGGGTTCTTATACCCCCGGTCAGGCCGACGAATGCCGAGGATGGGAGTAGGTGGGACGAGGACAGCCCAGCAAGGTGCAGACATGGGCCTGCCATGCTTTCACTGCGCGCCGAGGGATACGAGCGTTGACCGGCGTGGATGGGCTGAACGCTGTGCCGCTGGGGGCTGAGGAAGGCATGCCGCTGGAGAGCCTCACAGGTGTGCCGTTGAAGGCCTTCATAAGTGTGCTACTGGAAGACCCAAGAAGTGTGCCGCTGAAGGCTTGAAGTAGTGTCCCGTTGAAGGCCCGAAATAGTGTGCCGTTGAAGGCTTAAAATAGTGTGCCGTTGAAGGCACTTGGGGTGTGTCGTTGAAGGAACATAGGGTGTGCCGCTAAAGGGCCCAGGGGCGTACCGCTGAAGGGCCAAAGGGGGTACCACTGAGGGGCCAAAGGGGGTACCGCTAAGGGGCCAAAGGGGTGTACCGCTGACGGGCCCAAAGGGCGTGCCGCTGAAGGCCTAAATGGGCAGTTATGAGCCGTTGTGAGCGCGAGTTATGGCTTATTTGACTTTCTTCGAGGCCCTTGGATTGTGGGGCTCTTGAGGGTTGAGTTCTCTTCACTGTCGTGACCCCGGAGATAGCTCCACGGCAGTGTATGTGCATTCGGGGAGTCCGGATGGCCTCGCTTTTCCACAGCTTCTTCGGTTGAAGTTGTTATTGGTGCTGGACTAGTTGGGATGTATGGGTGTGCACTTTTGCACGTCCACAAATGCCCCCCACCCACGGGTAGCGCAGGCGAAGGATGAGCCAGGCGGTGCCCGTGGGTGTACTGGTCTCTTCTTCTCTTTGTTGGTGCCGATAGGGTGTTGGGAGCTGACGTAGCATGTTGGTCTCTTCTTCTCTTCGTCAGTGCCGACGGGGTGTCGGGGACTGACATGGCATGTTGGTCTCTTCTTCTCTTTGTCAGTGCCGACGGGGTGTCGGATGCTGACATGGTTTACTTGTTCTCTTCTTCTCTTCGTCAGTGCCGACAGGGTGTTGGGAGCTGGCGTAGCATGTTGGTCTCTTCTTCTCTTCGTCAGTGCCGACGGGGTGTCAGGGACTGACATGGCATGTTGGTTTCTTCTTCTCTTCGTCAGTGCCGACGGGGTGTCGGGGACTGACATGGCATGTTGGTCTCTTCTTCTCTTCGTCAGTGCCGATGGGGTGTCAGGGACTGACATGGCATGTTGGTCTCTTCTTCTCTTCGTCAGTGCCGACGGGGTGTCGGGGACTGACATGGCATGTTGGTCTCTTCTTCTCTTCATCAGTGCCGACGGGGTGTCGGGCGTTGACATGGTTTACTTGTTCTCTTCTTCTCTTCGTCAGTTCCGACAGGGTGTCGGGGGACCGACGTAGTTTGTTTGTCTCTTCTGCTCTTCGCCAATGCCTGACAGGGTGTCGGGCGTTGACATGGTATGTGTTGGTCTTTTCTTCTCTTCGCCAGTGCCGACAGGGTGCCGGGAGCTGACATGGTCTGTTGATCTCTTGATCTCTTCATCAGTGCCGACAGGGTGTCGGGAACTGAAGTAGTGTATTGGTCTCTTCATCAATGCCGATGGGATGCCGGGAACTGAAGCAGCATGTTGGTCTCTTCATCAGTGCCGACGGGGTGTCAGGAACTGAAGCAGTATGTTGGTCTCCTCATCAATGTCGATGGGGTGTCTGGAACTGAAGCAGTATGTTAGTCTCTTTGTCTCTTCATCGGTGCCGACGGGGTGTCGGGAACTGAAGCAGCATGTTGGTCTCTTCATCAGTGCCGACGGGATGCCGGGAACTGAAGCAGCATGTTGGTCTCTTCATCAGTGCCGATGGGGTGTCGGGAACTGAAGCAGTATGTTGGTCTCTTTGTCTCTTCATCAGTGCCGATGGGGTTTCGAGAGCTGACACGGTTTGTTGATCTCTTGGTCTCTTCGCCAGTGCCAACAGGACGTCGGGAGCTGACATGGCTTGTTGGTCTCGTTGTCTCTTTTCTTCCCTTTCTTCTCTCTTCTTCTCTTCTTTTTATTCTCTTCTCCTTTTTTGTCATCTCCTTTTTTGTTCTTTTTGTTGTTATTTTTTTCTTCTTTTCTTTTTCCCTTCTTTTTTTTTGAAGAACTCCAGGTGGCTGTTGGCGTGGATGGCAATGATATAAGAGCTGTCGGCACAGCGGTCGATAATTGGAAGCTGTTGACATGGGAGCCAATAATTGAAGAGCTGTCGACCCGAAGGCCGATGATTGAAAGCTGTCGGCTCAGGGGCCGATAATTGAAAGTTGTTGGCATGGAAGCCAATAATTGAGAAGCTGTCGACCCGAAGGCCGATGATTAGAAAGCTGTCGGCTCAGGGGCCGATGATTGAAAGCTGTTGGCATGGGAGCCAATAATTGAAAAGCTGTCGGCTCAGGGGCCGATAAGTGAATAGCTATCAGCTCAGGGGCCGATGAGGAAGGCCAAAATAGCCATGGCTGGAAGCGGGCTACGGGGAGCCGAAGTTGAGAGATTAACGGGCCGCGAGGGCAAGAGGTAGGCCATGGGGGCCAAGATTGGGCTCTACGAGCCGGTGCTAGGAAAGTAGGCTTCGATGGCCGAAATTGAGTTTATTGTACACACATTTTTATTATTTATTTTTTTATTATATTTCCTTTTATTCAAGCATGCAAGCATTCATTAGTAGGCATAACATAAATATAAGCAAGGCAGCTCCCCCTATAGGGGATAGGATAGGGACATCGCCTATAATTCGTAGATGCGGTGCGGGCCGCGAGGCACAATTGAGGGGTGGTGCACCCGTCAAGAGGATATCGCATGTCTTGTATGCATAGCCTAAATTCACACATTTCACCCGAAGTAATTCTCTGTGGCGTGGTAGTGCAAATGTGTGAGCAAAGAGCCCTAACCATAGGGATATGCAGGTTTTCCTGGTGACACTCAAGGATCACTCTAGCGCCTGCACATTAGTTTCAGGCTCTTGATCTTGGTAGCTTCGCATAGCCCCCCGTCTATTTATTTTGATAGCGGATTTCACCGTTCGGCGCGAGTCTCCTCATGTGTCTCAATGGGGATTCCCGGCTACTAGGACTCATCCTTATTGTAATTTTATTACGAATTCCACCATTTGGCGCGAGTCTCCTCATGTGTCTCAATGGGGATTCTCGGCTACTAAGATTCGTCCTTATTATAATTCGCTTCACCATTTCGCGTGAGTCTCCTCATGTGTCTCAATGGGGATTCCCGGCTACTCAGATTCACGTGTCTCTCTCTTTTTTTTTCTCTCCTTTTTTTTTCACAGTGGGGGTAGACAGCTTTTTCCTCACGATTACCTTTCACGCGAGTGCAGGAATTCAAGTCTCCGTAGAGTGCTAAGAAGAAATTCGGGCAATCCCTGTAGTCGAAGGCTATTGAACATATTAAGTGCTAAGTGTGGGAGCGTTGTCTCAGGTTTATTTTGTGACTTGGGCTTAGCGATTCAGCCATGACTCTTCCCCTTGATGTGTGCACCCGCCATAATTGGGTTCCCTTCGAGCGCGTGCCATGACGCCCGTGGATCCGGAATCGGGGCGATATTACTCAGCAAGGAAGCACGGTTCTAAAAATTTCAAGGAGGTGTATTATTCTATATTAAGCAACCATGCAAGCAGGGCAATCATGCATTCTCTTTTGTTTTGTTTTGTTTTGTTTGTGTTTTTTTGTCGTGTTTATTTTTGTTTTTTTTGTTTTTTTTTTATTATCAATTTTTCTTTTGCATAAGAAAATATTGTTGTTACGTGTAAGCGTAGTGGTAGTAAAGGTATTAGGGAAGTAGATCGCGAAGGGCCGAAAGGATATTAGGGAAGCGGGCTATAGAACCCAAGGGACATTAGGGGAGTGGGCCAAAGGGCTAAAAGATGCTGGGGAGCGGGCTGCGGAAGCCAGAATCGGGAAGCGCGGTGGGACGGATGGATTAATCCTGACAGTGGGTCCCAGCCGAAATGGCCATGCCGAGGGGCATTCGGTAGTGGGATGTGAGAGTCGAAAAGAAGGGTCTCTTTTGTTCTCTGGCCGGGGAAGGGTCCGGACCAAAGTGAAAGGTTTATTCTTTTGTTCTCTGGCCGGGGAAGGATCTGAACCAAAGTGAGAGGTCTATTTTTTTAACTGGGAAGCTGTTGGCTGGGATGCTAATGATGGGATAGCTGTTGGCTAGGAGCCGATGATGAGGTAGCTGTCGGCTAGGAGCCGATGATGAGGTAGCTGTCAGCTAGGGGCCGATGATGAGGTAGATGTCGGCTAAGAGCCGATGATGAGGTAGCTGTCGGCTAGGAGCCGATGATGACGTAGCTGTCGGCTAGGAGCTGATGATGAGGTAGCTGTCGACCTGAGGGCTGATGAAGGGGTAGTTGTCGGCTTGAAGCCCCAATGGCTGAAAGTTGGTCGATTTAGCACCCCGTCGGCGGAAGGTCTAGTTGGTTTAACGCCCCGTCGGCAGAAGGTCTAGTCAGTTTAACGCCCCGTCGGCGGAAGGTCTAGTCGGTTTAACGCCCCATCGGCGGAAGGTCTAGTCGGTTTAACGCCCCGTCGGTGGAAGATCTAGTCCATTTAACACCCCGTCGGCGGAAGGTTTAGTCGGTTTAACGCCCCGTCGGTGGAAGGTTTAGTCGGCTTGAAGCCCCGATGGCTGAATATCTGTCGGCTTGAAGCCCCGATGGCTAAATATCTATCGGCTTGAAGCCTTGATGGCTGAATATCTATCGGTTCGAAGCCCCGATGGCTGAATATCTATCAGCTTGAAGCCCCGATGGCTGGATATCTGTCGGCTTGAAGCCCCGATGGTTGGATATCTGTCGGCTTGAAGCCCCGATGGCTGAATATCTATCGGCTTGAAGCCCCGATGGCTGAATATCTATCGGCTTGAAGCCCTGATGGCTGAATATCTATCGGCTTGAAGCCCCGATGGCTGAATATCTATCGGCTTGAAGCCCTGATGGCTGAATATCTATCGACTTGAAGCCCCAATGGTTGAATATCTGTCGGATTGAAGCCCCGATGGCTGAATATTTGTCGGATTGAAGCCCCGATGGCTGAATATCTATCGGCTTGAAGCCCCGATGGCTGAATATTTGTCAACTTGAAGCCCCGATGGCTGAATATCTATCGGCTTAAAGCCCTGATGGCTGAATATCTATCGGCTTGAAGCCCCGATGACTGGATATCTGTCGGCTTGAAGCCCCAATGGCTGAATATCTATCGACTTGAAGCCCTGATGGCTGAATATCTATCAGCATGAAGCCCCGATGGCTTAATATCTATCTGCTTGAAGCCCCGATGGCTGAATATTTTTCGGTTTAACGCCCTATCGGCGGAATGCTGATTGGTTTCTATTTGTTGGGTGGCTGGAGGGCGGAGGTAAAAGTTTACCTCATAAAGATTTTTGAAGAGGCAGGTACAAAGACCATGTTTACCTCGTTGCTGTTCTTTCTCTTCTTCTCTTCTTTTGTGTGGAGAGGCGGGTGCAAAGACCGTGTTCGCCTCATAATTACTCTTTTTTTCTTCTTCTCTTATTCTTTTATAGAGAGGCAGGTGCAGAGACCATGTTCGCCTCATGATCGCTCTTTTTTTCTTCTCTTCTTCTTTTGTGGAGAGGCGGGTGCAGGGACCATGTTCACCTCATATCTCTTTTTTTCTCTTCTATTCTTCTTTTATAGAGAGGCAGGTGCAGAGACCATGTTTGCCTCATGGTTGCTCTTTCTCTTCTTCTCTTCTTCATTTATGGAGAGACAGGTGCAAGCTCTTTCTCTTCTTCTCTTCTTCGTTTATGGAGGGGCAGGTGCAAGGACCAAGTTCGCCCCGTGATTGTTCTTTCTCTTCTTCTCTTCTTCTTTTATGGAGAGGCGGGTGCAGAGACTATGTTCGCCTCGTGACTCTCTTTTTTTTTCTTCTTCTTCTTTTGTAGAGAGGCAGGTGTAGAGACCATGTTCGCCTCGTGACTCTTTCTTTTTTTTTCTTCTTTTGTAAAGAGGCAGGTGTAGAGACCGTGTTTGCCTCATGTGCATTCTTTCTTTCCTTCTCTTCTTTTGTGTGATGAGGTAGGCTCGAAGACCACGTCTACCTCATGTGTCTTCTTTTGGTTCTGCTCTTCTTTTATGTGAAGAGGCGGCTTCAGGGACCACGTCTGCCTCGTGTGTCTCTTCTTCCTTTTCTTCTCTTCTTTTACGTGATGAGGCGGGCTTGAAGACCACGTCTGCCTCATGTGTCTTCTTTTCCTTTTCTTCTCTTCTTTTGTGTGATGAGGCGGGCTCGAGGACCACGTCTGCCTCATGTGTCTTTTCTTCCTTTTCTTCTTTTCTTTTATGTGATGAGGCGGGCTCGAAGACCACGTCTGCCTCATGTGTATTATTTCTTTCCTTCTTTTCTTTTGTGTGATGAGGCAGGCTCGAAGACCACGTCTGCCTCGTGCGTGTCTTTTTCTTTATTCTGCTCTTCTTTTCTCATTAATGCTTCCACGCTGGAGTGTATTTCTCTTAATGTGCCCCCAGGTTGGGGTGTAGCTTCATTTGGTATGCATCCCCCCTGAGGGGGTGTGTTTTGCCTCTTCGCTTCTATGCCCCCAGGCGGGGTGTATTTTTTGGCTTCTATGTCCCCAGACCAGGGTGCATTTTTTTAATGCCCCCGAGGCAGGGTGTAGCTCTCTTCAAATGCCCCCATGGTGGGGTATAATCTTCACGGCTTCTATGCCCCTAGGCGGGGTATGTTTCTTCTTCATATCCCCCTGGTACGGGGCGTAGCTCTCTTCAAATGCCCCCGGGACGGGGGTGTATCTTTTGCTTCTTATGCCCCCCTGAGGCCGGGGTGTATCTTTGGCTTCTTACGCCCCCCTGAGGCGGGGGTGTATCTCTTTACGGCTTCTGTGCCCCCGAAGTAGGGTATGTTGTTTCTTCAAATGCCGCTTGGGCAGAGTATACCTTTCTTCTTATGCTCCCAGATCGGGATGTATGTCTTCTTTGTTTCTGTGCCCCGGGTCGGGGTAGATGCTTCTGCTTCTTATGCGCCAAGGGTGGAGTGTATTTTTGTGCCCCCAGGCTAGGGTAGGTGCTTCCGCTTCTTATCCGCCAAAGGCGGAGTGTATTTTTCTGCCCCCAGGCTGGGGTAGGTGCTTCTGCTACTTATGCGTCAAGGGCGGAGTGTATTTTTGTGCCCTCAGGCTGGGGTAGGTGCTTCTGCTTCTTATGCGCCAAGGGCAGAGTGTGTCTCTTTATGTGCCCCTAGGCTGGGGTACATTCTTCATGTTTCTCATACCCTTTTCGGAGGGCTATTCTCTTGCTTCTCATGTCCCTGGATCGGGGCCTATGTTTCTTCTTCTGATGCCCCTAGGTCGGGGTATATTCTTTCTTCATGTGCTCCCAGGTCGGGATGTATGTCTCTTTGCTTCGGTGCCCCCGGGTGGAGGTGTACTCTGTCTCTTTGCTTATGCGTCCCCCAGGCGGGGTATGTTTCTTCTTCAAGTGCCCCTAAGCCAGCGCATATTCTTTATGGCTTCTATGCCCCCTGGCGGGGTATATTTCTTCTTCAAATATCCCTAAGACGAAATGTATTCTTCTCTTTTTTATGCTCCCGAGGTGGGATGTATCTTCTTCAAATACCCCTAAGCCGGGGCGTATTCTTTATGACTTCTATGCCCCCTGGCGGGGTATGTTTCTTCTTCAAATACCCCTAGGCCGGGGTGGACTTCTCTTCATATGCCCCTGAGTCGGCGCGCTTTTTATAGCTTCTGGGCCCTCGAGGCGAGGTATGCTTCTTCTTCAAATACCCCAAGACGGCGGTGTGATTCCTGACTTCATATGCCCCCGACGTGGGGTATATCTTTTGTTTCTTATGCTCCCGAGCCGGGATATAGCCTCTTGGCCTCATATGCTGCCGAGGCGAGGGGTATGTTGCTTCATGTGCCCCCGAGGGGAATGCATTTTGCCTCTACTGCCCCGTGGCGGGGCATATCTCTTGGCTTCTTACGCCCCCAAGGTGGGGTGCGTTTTCTTCTTGTGCCCCCGGGGTGGGGTATATCTTTTACTTCTTATGCCCCCCCCTTGAGGTAGGGTGAAGTCTTTGCTTCAAATGCCCCTAAATCGGGGTATAGTTTTGTCTCATATGCCTGTGGTGCAGGGGTGTATTTCTCTTCCTTTGCCCCTCAGTCGGGGTGTATCTTTGTTGCTTGGTGAGCCCCCAAAGGGAGGTGCCTTTCTCTTCATGTGCGCCTGGCACCGGGTGTATCTTTGCTTTTCTTTTTTTTTATATATACCCCCAAGGGGGGATTCTTCTTCTTCTGCCCCGACACACTGGGGAATGTTTGCTTCTTGTGCCCCCAAAGTGGGGTGTATGATTTTTCTTTAGAGTCCCCTGAGGCGGGGTGTATTCTTTGTTGCTTCATGTACCCCCAAGTCAGGGTGGATTCTCTTCATGTGCCCCCATGGCGGGGTGTACTCTCTTTATGTGCCCCCAGGAGTGTGGTGTGGTTTGCTTCCTGTGCGCCCTAGCAGGGTGTATCGCTGCTTGCAATGTCCCCCGAGACGGGGTATCCTTCTTCTTCAAATACCCTAAGCCGGGGCGTATTCTTTATGGCTTCTATGCCCCCATAGCGGGGTGTGTTTCTTCTTCAAATACCCCTAAGATGGGGTGGACTCTTTTCTTCTTATACTCCCAAGGCAAGATGTAGCTTCTTCAAATGCCCCTGAGCCGAGGCGTGTTCTTTACGGCTTCTATGCCCCCAGGCGAGCTATATTTTTTCTTCAAATACCCCTAGGCTGGGGTGTATTCTTGCTGCTTCTCATGCTTCCGAGGCAGGATGTGACTTCTTCAAATGCTCTTAAGCCGGAGCGTATTCTTCATGACATCTACGCCCCCCTGGCGGGGTATGTTTCTTCTTCAAAATGCCCCTAAGCTAGGGTGTGTTCTTATACTTTTTGCGCCCCTCAGGGCGAGGTGCATTCCTCTGCATATGCCCCTAGCATGGGGTGTGCTTTTGTTTCTTATGCCCCCAGGTCGGGGTACGTTCCTTCTTCATATACCCCTAAGCCAGGGTGAGTTTCTCTTTTTGTGTGTCCCCAGGCCGGGGTGAATTCTTTTCTTCTTATGCCCCCATGGCGGGGTATGTCTTTTGCTTCAGGTGCCCCCATATCGGGGTGTATTTTCCCTTCAAATGCCCCTAAGCCGGGGTGCAGCTCTATTTCTTCTTACGTCTCCAGGTCGGGGCGGATTCTTCTTCAAATGCCCCGAAGCCAGGGTGTAGCTTTTGCTTTGTGTGCCCCTCATTCAGGGCGGATTCTCTTCATGTGCCCCTGGGAATGGGGTGTATTTCTTTTTTTGCCTCCTATGCCCCCGTAGCAGGGTATATATCTTCTTCTCATCCCCCATGGCGGGGTATGTGCATGCTCTCTTCGGGAGTGGTGGCCGTGCTTGTCTTCATTGCTATAAAGCATTCCCCACAGCGGGCAACCATTCACCAAGCTACAATTGTGGCTCGCTGGGTCTTTTAACAACCACTCGGGGGCCGTTTTGTGCCGGATGGAGGCAGCAAAAAGGAGGAACGAGCGGGGTCATTGCACCACAGACTCGGGACCTCCTAGAGTCGGGCGGGATGCCGAGTTTCTTCTTGCTCTTTCAGTCGGCGATGCTGGCCAACTTTTCTTCCTTTCTTCTTTATTTCTCCCCCTTTTTTGTATGATTGACCAGGGTAGAGGGGCAGGAGAGCGCTCACCCCCTCAGGGAGGGGATGAGTGGTTCGCTCCACCGCATCAACCCCACAGTGGTAATCTTTGTTCAGCACGGGTCTCGACGGACGTGGCCATACAACCCTCTCTTGCCAATTCTTTCTCTCCTTTTTTTCGCTTCTTTCTTTTCTCTTTTTTTTTCTTTTCTTCTCTTCTTCTTTTCTTCTTTTCTTCTTTTCTTCTTTTCTTCTCTTTCTTCTTGAGGGAAACGGGGGGGCTTGATTTCCCCTCCCTTCTCTTCTCTTTCTCTTCTCCCCCCCATTTTTATAACAGCCCCCATGATTCCTGGAAGCTGCATATGCTTCGAAGTAGCGTCCTCGAGGCCGCGAAGGCAGCTGCATCGAGTCTGGATTTTCTCTCCACAGGGCTGGCGAAGACAGCACCTATAATTCATCAAAGCAGGCAAACATTGTTTATTAGGGGGCCATGAGGCCCTGAATCCCGGCAAAGAGATGGAGGGTAGTTTCTGTCCCACCGGGTGTGCCAGACTTGTGGACGCACTTTTCGATCGTTTATTATGCTCGTCTATTCGGGAACTGTTAATTCATCTATTAAGTGCGTGGGCATGCCAGATACAAAGTGATAATTTATTAGGGCCCCGAAGAGCCCATGGTGCGCTCGATCTGACTTCGTCAGACGATTGTGTGGTTCGTGTCGGGACAAAAACCTGCCGTGCCATAAAGGTCACGGCGTCATTTACATCCCCCATACGAGGGAACACCCTTGATTAATCATCGGGACTTAGGGCCTCATGGCCGAGAAATTAATTGCATGAAAGGTCTATTACGAGGTATTGAAATCCTCATGCGAGGGTGAGAAGAAAACCATTCGCGGTCATGTCGATCGTATACTGACCATTTAATGTTCGGACGAATGTCCGGCTCGAGAAAATCGTGGTTGTCGCGGGAAAACCGGAACGCATGTATGCCGAGGTACAACAAATTTTATTGTTCGGAAGAGCGAAAAATGTTCGGCTGAGCCTCAGTTGGAGCGGTCAGAAACCAGTAAATTTGTTAGTCCGGTGCAAGAGCAAGCTGCGACCCTACTGTGATGGGCCCCCCGCGGTCGAAACAAGACTTGCATGAGCATCTTTAATATTTCTGGTGCCGAGGGGCAACGGGGGAATATCCCTTGAATCGGTTGGAAAGCCATGTGTCTAGGGAAGCGAACGTTCGGAAGGTGTCGGTCATTTAGGGGACCGTTTAATATTCGGACGGGTGTCCGGCTTGGAAATATCGTAATCGTCGCGGGAAGACCCGGAACGCATGTATGCCAGGTATGACGGGATATAGCAAATATATTATTCTGAGACACTGAAAACATTCGGTTAAATCTCGGCTAGCGTAGCAGGAAACCAATGAATTTATTGGCCCGGTGCAAGATCGAGTCAGGACCATACCGGGGGCGCCTCCCACGGTCCAAATGGGGCTTGCGTGGGCATCATTAATATTTTCGGTGCCGGAGGGCAACGAGGCGAGTCCCGGGACTAGATTCTAAACCCAAAAACATGTTCAAAGGGAGCGGGCTGTGGGCCGAGGATATGGGTCAGACAATGAACATAATCGGGACGGACCCGAGGTCCAAGCATAGCCCACGAAGGCCTTATTGATATTCCCATGTATAGGGTCCAGGGATGACGGGAACCGTCTCGTTCTATTCTGATTTTGTCAGTCACTCACGGACCACTTTTTATTCGGACAAAAGTATGTATTGAAGGTACGACGTAGATGGAAACAACCCTGTGCAAATGTATGCCGATTTCGCGGCAATTTTGATGAAAGGGCGGGAACGAATCCCAATAGGAACGGGTCGGAATTGGTGAATTATTGGCCCGGAGCAATGCCGGATTACGACCATGTCAGGATGAGAGCCATCGGCCATGTCGGTCATTCAGGGGCCTTTTCATGTTTGAACACAGGCCCGTAATAGAAACGCGGCAGAAATCGAGTTGAACCCGTTCAAATATCTTCCGAACGTGTGGCAATTTTAGTGGTGGCTCGGAAGGGATCCGGCCTGAGAAACGAGTCCGGTTTAATCGGGATGTCGGCCCGAGACGAGGTCGGGCCATGGCCATGTTGGGATGATTCCCAAGACTCAGGCCCAACCTGGAAGGGCGGCATTGTTGTTCCTTCAGCACCGGGTCACGAGAGAGACGGGGTTGCAAAGTGGATTTTACCATTTTTTATCTGGGTTTCAAATTACATGTATATATATTTTATTGCTTGTTTCCCTTTTATGTATTTATTCTGGATGACTTCTCCACTTTGTTTATTAGTATCACTATTATACTTTCTCTCTTTTTTGTTTATTATTATTATTATTATTATAAAAAAAATTTATTTATATCTTATATATATATTCAGGTCTGTTTATTTATCATAATTTTTATTAATTTATTATAATTATTGTCATTATCATGACATATATATATATATTTAAATATATATTTATTTTGGAAGGAAAAGTGGGCCGTTGGGGGCAAGAAAGGGGGGGTATCGGCGAAGAGGCGCAGGGGCCGTGATGGGTGTGCCGGCGAGGGCAACCGGGTGTGCCAGCGAGGGGCGCGTCGAGCATGCCGGCAAAGGGTATAGGGGGAGTGTCGGCAAAGGGCCAAGCGGGTGTGCCGGTGAGGAGGCTGGAAACGCGTACCGATGAAGGCCGTGGAAGCGCGCCGGGGAAGGAAGAGGAGGCGTGCCGGCGAAGGGGGTTTGGGTGTGTGTGTCGGTGAAAGGTAGTAGGAAGTGTGTCGGGGAAGACTATCACGGGCGTGTCGACGAAGGATGATGGAGGATGTGCCGGTGAAGGAGGGTGGAGGGTGTACCGGCGAAGGACTGGATTAGGTGTACCGGTGAAGGCCCGCTCCTCCTCCACTTCTCTTAAGGCTTTTCTTTCTTCTTTTCTGATTTTATTAAGTTTGCATGGGTTTCTTCTTTTCTTCTCTTGATCAATTTCCATTCTTTCTCCCATGAGGACGAATGTTCAAGTTGTTTAGTTGTCGTTCGATTTGGCTCTCCTTATGTTGATTATGGTTCCCTTGCCTTGGTTAAAGCATTTTACCGTTGTTCTCCCTTTTTTTATTTGTTTGTTGCTTTCTTCTAGTCCTTTTTAGCGTGTGGTCGTTCCATTTGTTGGTTGCTTCCTTTTATCTTTTTAATATGTTATCGTTTCTAACGAAAATTCGACAGCATCTCCCCTTAACCCGAGCGTAAGGGAGATACAGGGAATGCGCCCACATGGCGTGGCAAAACCCGACAGCTGAGGTGCGTGCCAAGGGCGACAACACCTTTAAAGAAACTTCAGAAAACCCGGGGGAAACGACGAGGGGAAGACGATTCTAGGACTGGCTAGGGGTGCACCGGGCAAAAGGAGAGGGCTGGTGTGCCGGCTAGGGAGCTTAAAGATGTGTGCCTCGCAAGAGAGGCAGGAAGTGCACCGGCCACGGAATTGGGTGGTGTACCGGGCTGGAGGTGGCCAGGCTCTGCCGGGGAAGGCTCTGACAAGGGTTGTGCCAGTGAGCGGACGAGTCAAGGGTGTGTCGCTGCGGGCATATAGAGGGGTGTACCGGGCGAAAGGCCAAAGGGCTGTGTGCCGGCCAAAGGGGAGGGGTTATGTGTATGCCGGCTGTTGACACCCGTTTTATACCGATAAGTTGAGCCGTTTCTCTTACTTCCATTGATTGATGTCCTAAGTTGTCCATTATCTGTTGGGCCATTCTTTGTGGCACGTCCTGGGCCCATTTTATGGGTAGCCTCCCTCCTTGGTAAAGGTCGTATCCATTCAGGGCTTATCGGACCTTGGCTTTGATTAATTGAACTGTTTTATAAACATCAGGTACCCAAGATCATGAACGGTTCCACATCAGCCGTTCACGACTGGGGCGGTTGATACCAGACCGTTCATACATTTCGGCTAATTTCTGAGGATTTTCTGAATATTCACCGACAGGATTTTGTGCGGTGTGACCAGGACCGTTCAAGTTCATGGACGGGCCTATTCCAACCGCCTATATCTCAGAGTCCTACGCACGCCCGTTTTCTCAGATAATTATCCAAATATTTTGAATTATCACCGACAGGATAAAACGGTCGTGGTTGTGCCGCCCTACACTCAAACGGTCTCCATTAAACCGTTCATGTGTTCAGGGTCCCACGGCGGATGTTTCGGCCAGTTCGAGAGATAATTGGGATTATTTGCTGATTATTTGAATTTCCACCGACGGGTATGGACGGTTAGTTTATAACTGCCCACCTGGTTGAGCGGTCTATCGTAAGACCGTTCATCCCGTTGGTTGCTGAATTTTAACAGATTTTAATCCTTTTCTCCATGGTTTTATCCTTAACTTATTTTGGCGATTTCTCCGCGGATAATCAACCATTTTAGCTGCCGTTTCAACTGGATGAGAGATAATTGTATTATCTACGATTTATCTTCAATAACTTCGTCCCGAAAATGGCTAAAAACCCTAATTTCGAGGTTGGCTTTCTAGGCTCTATAAATAGACCCTATTGGCCGGACGTCGAAAGGGGGGAGATTTTGATCGACGGCGAAGCCCTGCCGCATTCTTGAGCGACCCAGCACCAAGGAGGGAGGCTCTCTACGTCCGCATGAGCCTCCGGTCAAGGGAGTAGCCCAGTCTTCGTAGTTTTTCGTTTCATAGTTTTGCCGTGTTCTTTCATTGCATGTTTTATTTCTCACCCGCGTACCCCCCTCCTTCTCATAACATGCACACAACCATCCCGTTTTTTGTCACCCTAGGGGTTTAAAACCCCCCAGGTATTCCCCTTTTCATTTGTTCATGCTTAATTCTTCTCTTTTGAATATGTACCGCATCATTAAGGTCTAATTTGGGTGTCTTTTTTGTGTCTCTACAATTGTTTCGCAGGTCAGCATCTAATCAGCACGAGGCCCATCCCCTCTGGCCGGCCGGAGAGGGTGGAGGTCGAGCCCTTCTCAACTTGCTGAGTGAAGGTATTAAGCGGTCATCCTCCAGCCGTTCAACTTTCCGCGCGGTGCATAAACAACCATCCTTCACTGGAGTGCGGTCCCTCAAGCGCCGTCCATCTCACTGCAGCAGTTCCTCCCGCGTCCCTCGCAGCGTCCCAAGGCGGTCTATCGTAAGACCGCTCATCCCAGAGCGGTCCTACCCGAGCCGTTCATCCCCAACGCTGCACCAAGGCGAGTGTCTCCCCATTTTCCAAGGTACGGCGTGCCTGTCGCGTACGGCATCTTGGTGGCGATCACGGTACTTTGCTTCATTCCCTATTTCCTCTTCTGTCTCTCATTTGTTCATGCACTTGGCGTACTTTTGACCCCTTTAGTGAATAGAGAGAGAGAGGAGAGAAATATATATCTACACCCCTTTTGTGGTGATCACGGTGGGACGCCTAGTGCCCATCGTGCTTTTGAATTACTGACCCTTCTTAGTCCTTGTCAAGGTTTTTCTTCTTGGAGTGATTTACAGGTTGGATGCGGTTTCTGTCCTCTGGTGCACACGCGGTCCGTCCAGAGCCGTCTAACCATCAGCACGGTTGATTCTACACCGCTCATATACTCTGCCTTCAGGTTGATCTACCCCGGCCTTTCCTGTTGCAGACGGCTCCCTGGACGCCGTCCATCTATTTGAGCGGCTTTCACACAACCGTCCCGCGCCCAGGCACAGGTACGCTGTACTTTCTGGTGGCAGATACACGGCTGTGAGGCGGCGGTTCAAACACGCGTGCGGCTGACCATAGGCCGTCTGTCTGGTATGTCCCTTGCTTTCTGCCCATGCATTACGGCTGAAATTGGACCGTCTGAGTACTTAGAGCGGTCAGAGGAGGACCGTGCATCTCCTGTCACAGTGCATTTCTGTCTTCTTGCTTAGTGTTTTGGCTGATATATATATTTCTCCTGGTGCTGTTCGTTGGCTCCCCCTGCCATCTTGTTATTATTATTGCATGACCATGCTTTTATTACTCAGGTGTATACTTGCTCATTGATTGATAGCTGCTAGGCTAGTTTGTGCATGCACTCCGGTGCGCATAGGAGCATCGATATTTCCCATATTAGTTGCATTCCTACCGAGGTAGGGTTTCCTCTCGTCTCCATATTCCTTGGAGCCGACTAGGGACCTTGCTGAGGACCTCCGTAAGCCCCCGTGAGCCGTGGATTCCCACACGGACGCCGGGCAGGTTGTACCGTATCCACCCCGTCTAGGGTTGCATCCACGAGTGAGAAGTCCCAATAGGGTCACCCGGTTCCTCGTTCTCATCCCAATCAAGCGCCTAGTGGTCGAGAGAGTTGACATTTTCATTAATCCACTAAGGTTCAAACCCGAAGATATAAGGAACTGACGAGCATCATTTTAAGAACTTGATTGCATTATTGGGTGATTCTACTCTCATCTCGCTCCATTGTATGCTTACTATTTGCTTGGTAGATTTGATTGATTTAGTGTTGCTTGTTCTAGTATCAAGTGTCTTGGTGTATGTGGGACTGCCTTCTGCCCCCACGATCACTGCCTAGGGTTGATTCTTATTTCCATTCCTACTCCAACCCCTTGTTCGATTCCGCTTCTTCTTCCATGTCGTCATACGACTTCTCTGCGGCCCATGAGGACTCCCTTCCTCGTGGTCTCCTTGAGGACCCCCCTCGGGTCACCCACTTGCAAGGGGGAGAGGGGACGGCCCCTTCACTCCCGACCTCTCTTGGCGAGGGTCCCCGACCCTCTTTTTCAAACCTACCCAACCAGAATTCAGCCAGCACGATCCTCGACATGATGGCCCGGTTGGACCCCACCCAACTCCATCTCATCAGACAAGCTTTGCAAGGGGGCGATGCCCCGGCCTCAGCTCTGGCTCATGCCCCGGCCAATGTCGCCACTTCAGCTCCTGTGGTCGGGACCACTTCCGTGGCTCCCATTGACCTTACTCCAGTCCGCCCTCAGAACTTTCGCTATCCCAACATGGAAATGGGCCAGGCGTCCACATCGGTCCATCAGCAACTGGATAAAGAGAAATCCCCGATCCCCTCTGTTCCTTATCTTGAGCCATACCCTACAATCTCTCCATCGCCTCAGGCCCTCATGGCCCCGGCAGAATTCGCTAGGTCACAGGCGGGGGCGGCTCAGGTCGCTCATACAGATATGGGCCCTTCCTCGGCCCAGTACCCCTCTTATGGGCCGCCCCCTTCGTCAGTTTATCCTTTGATCGCCTATCCGGGCGCTACTCCTCTTGCTCCCCCCCTCCTTCCCGGGAACGAGAAATTCTTGACAAGTGGGCTGCTATGCAGCAACAAATTGATCTCCTCTACAAGCGGGTCGGTCCGCAATCTCTTGCCGACGTCCCTATCCCTAACTTCAGGGACCTACGTTTTCCTTCCCAGTCGGAGCTCCCCGTGTACCGCAAATATGATGGGAATGGCAACCCGTTCATCCATGTCCGGGAGTTCTCATACGAGTCTGCGCAGTTCCAATAGGATGATCGCTTGATGGCTTCTTTGTTCCGTCGGTCCCTGGATGGGGTCGCGCTGGAATGGTTTTACACCCTGCCTCTGGAGGAAGCTGAGAATTTCAAGACCGTCAAGGAGAAGTTTATACAGAGGTTTCAGGATCGGGTCGGACCCGAGTACTCTTTCACTGACCTGGTGGCGGAGAAGATGAAGCCGGAGGAAGACTTCGCAACTTATGCAGATCGCTGGAGACAGATGGCCTCGCGGGTGCCCGGGCAGATTCCGGAAGAGGAAAAAGTAAAGTTGCTAATTTCCAATGCTACGCCAACTTTCAGAAACATTCTGGCAATGAATGACATTTCGAACATGCACCAACTATACAGCAGAGCTAGGTTTATTCAAACCCAATTTAAAGACTCCCTCGTCCATTCTTTGTTCGAGGCCCAGAAGCCCAAAGCCACTAAGAATACCCAGGGCCCCGTCACTGAGGGGGTACAAATTAACGAGCAAGTCCAGGCCGTTCAGTTCCCCCAACACGCCGCTCCACCCCGCTTCCTACCACCTCAGCGTAACCCCTAGTTCGCCGCTTCGCCCGCTCCCCAGTCTGCCTTCCAGGTCCCGCAATACCCTCAACAGGCACCTCCACCACCCCAACAGCCTCAGCGGCCCCCGCAGTATAATAATGTTCCTCCACCCCCCACCTATGGCTCTACTCGACCAGCTCCAAAGAGGGCTCATTACCCCCCTCTTCCGGAGACCTTGCCGGATATTTTCTCTGCTCTAATGTATACTGGCGACCTTCAGTTGCCGCCTGAGCGCCCGAACTGGAATCCGGCTGCCGACCAATCCCGATATTGTATATTCCATCGGCAACCGGGGCACACAATAGAGCGATGTTACCAATTCAGAGATCTGGTGTATGATTTGCATGAGGGCCAGAGAATTGATTGGGCCCAGATGCGCCAACTAATTGAGGATATCAAGCAGAGGCAGAGACAGGCCAGGCCGCAACAGGCGGCGCCCCAGCAGCAGCAGCAGCAACAACCCCAACAGCAGCCACAGCCTCCACCGCAGCAGTAAGACCTTGGGATCCATCAAAATCCCATGCCAATACATCAGCCCGCTCCTCCGCAACAACAGCAACCCCCGGCACCGGCCCCAGCACAAGTGAATGTGGTCTAGCGCCCAGCCCCCAACGCTGGGTGGACGTTTGATGATGAGACCCCCGCCCATCTCTTGGCTTTACACCACCACTACTCTCCCACACCTGCCATCCCCTCCATCCTTAGACCCGTCGCTACACCGCCCATCACTTCCCCCGCGTCGCCTCTTAGGCCCTCTACATTCCCCCCTACTCCATCCGTCCTCTTACCACCACCCGCCATGCCTCCCATCATCTCCCCTAAGCTTAACCCTTCGCCCATTTCCCCTTCACCAGGGCCCATTAAGCCCACTCCTGTCATCCTCACCCCCATCTCCACGCCATTCGCCTACCCCACCAGGCCAAGCGGGGGTCCAGTCCAGGTCGTACAAGCATCACAATGCGCCCTTCGGAGTGGGCGTCCCTTCCAGAGAATGTTTCCCTCCCCAGGTGCATCTGCACCAAACCCTGCAGTTTCATCCCCTACAGTTGAACCAGAAGAGATAGATCCGGTGCCGGGCACGAGATATGACTTATTACAGCATTTAGACCGGCTGCCGGCTAAAATCTCAGTGTTAGAGCTGATCAAGAGGTCGCCGCTCCACCAAGACGCCCTGAAAATCTTCCTACAGAAAGTTATGGTGAGCGAGGATGTGGCGGTGGATAGCCTGCCCACGGTCTTGGCCACAATCACAAAGGGACCCTCTATTGCATTTGCTGAGACAGAATTAGCGCCTCCTGAGGCACGGCAGATGCCGTTATGCATTACCATCTCTTTAAACAAAACGACCGTGGAGTCCGCCCTTGTGGATACAGGGGCATCGATAAATGTCTGCCCATTGAGTACCCTTCGTGCTTGTAATATATCAGAGGACATGCTCAAGCCGACACCAACCATGATAGCCGCATATGATAACTCCAGACGTGCTTGTCACGGGGTAGTAACTGTACAGGCCGAGCTAGGGCCCTTGGTGATGGATGTAGAATTTTACGTGTTGGACATAGACCCAATGTTCAAAGCCATTCTGGGTCATCCATGGTTGAATAGTTTGAACGCCATCCCCTCGACCGCCCACCAGTGTTTGAAGTTCCCATTCCAGGGGCGAGTGGTCAAGGTAAAAAGTGTTTCCACAGTTCAAAACGTTGACGCCATAGCAGCCAAGGTTCTGCCCACACTGTGGCCGAGTAACAGACCTGTTCTATCTGTCATGGACTTGAACTATTCGTGGGCGTATGCGTCGCGCAAGCCCACCGCTGCACCAATCAATGTGAAGGTTAAGCCCAAGATGAGAGACTCCAAAGGGTGGCACATAATTCTAAAATTGGGCTATCAGCCAGGCCGAGGACTCGGCGCACAGCTGCAGGGCCGAACCAACCCCGTTCCCAGGGGAAGGAAGATGGGCCGCCGGGGCCTCGGCTACCATGAATCCTCCATGTCGATGCTTGGGGACTCTGGGCCGTTGACCTGGGACTACCGGCACCATTTTGTGAAGGGTCCATTGCAGCCCGGCACCTTGAAGACCTCGCCATCCAGCCTTGAAGAAAAGATAGACGAAGCTTGTGATGTTGCCGATCCTCCACCACCACCGCAAGGGCTAGCCGGTGACTTGGAAGACTTTGCTAACTGCTTTGCAAAGATGTTTTATGAAGAAGAGGGTGACCCAAAGAAGAAGGAGACGCAGCTGGTGAGGCGCCCCCCGATGCCATTGGCCCGCCAGGGGCCCCGGAAGACGGGGAGCTCCATCACTACCTATTCTATGTCCCCATCCCGTCTCGCTTCCTGGTTTCAACAGCGGGATTCTGTTCCCCGTTCCCCTCCACTCCTGGTCGACCCGTACTTTGCGGAGAGACCTGAAATTTTATTCGTTCCATGTGCTTGCGGGCGCTGCCCGCCCATTGATCTATCAACCCTATTCACTCCTCCTCCTCCAGGAGCTCAGCTCTATGAAATGTGGTTTAAGTCTTTTGACCCTTTCTTTGACTGCATCTTCCCGGAATTGTTCCCCATGCAACTTCCTCCTCCTCCACCTTCTTCCTCCTGTTGTGTGATCACTTCCGGCCTCCAAAAAAAAACGCCAATCTCAAAACAGAGGTCTCCATGGAAGATTACGCTATGTTCTGCCCAGATCCCCAGTGGCACGAGACCCCTGTTTCTTTTCCGGTAGATTTCTTCTCCCCTAGATTAGATGTACAGTGTACAGAGTCCTCTAGGATGGTCGAGTCAGTCAGGGTAGAGTCTAGTTCGAGTTTTGTCAGCCCATCCACGTCTGCGGCACCCGCCGTAACGCGCCCTCCTAAAACCATCCCCAATAGGTTTCTACAAGATTTGGCTGGGAGATGTCATGCTCTGTTAAAGTGTCCGGAATTTGTGGAGACCGTAATTGTCCTGGAAGATGATGAGGGAATTGATGAGGTATGGAGCAAGGATGGACTAGGAGTATATAAAATTGTGAATGAGAAAGACCCAGCTGATGATGAGGAAGATGAAATAGATGACACTGCTGACCTATATGCCCAAGGCTTGAAGAAGTTCGACGAGCCTTCTGTAGCAGTGGATGAATCCACTAAGGAAATCAACCTCGGAACAGAAGAGGACCCCAGGCCCATACTTATTTCCGCCAATCTCCCTCCTCCAGTCGAAGAGGAGCTTGTCAAAGTCTTGAGGGAGTACAGCGATTCTTTCGCCTGGTCCTACGAAGACATGCCGGGTCTTGACCCCGCCTTGGTTGAACACAGGCTGATTCTCAAACCAGGGGCAACGCCCGTTAAACAGAAGGCAAGGAGATTTCACCCGCAAATGGCCTTAAGGATTAAGGAAGAAGTCGATAAATTACATAAGGCCCGGTTCATTAGAGTGGTGCTGTATCCACAATGGGTGGCGAATATAGTCCCGGTGATGAAGAAGGATGGTAAAATTCGAATCTGCATTGACTTCAGGGACTTAAACAAGGCATGTCCGAAAGATGATTTTCCACTTCCTCACATCGACGTCTTGGTCGATAATACAGCTGGATACGAAGCCCTCTCCTTCATGGACGGCTACTCGGGGTATAACCAAATCCTTTTGGCTCCGGAGGATCAAGAAAAGACCTCGTTCACCACACCATGGGGCACATACTGCTACGTCGTCATGCCATTTGGGTTGAAAAATGCAGGTGCCACCTACCAAAGAGCGATGATGGCCATCTTCCACGATATGATGCACGTTTATTTAGAAGCTTATGTGGATGATATTTTGGTCAAATCGAGGTCACAAGAAGAGCACCCCGCCATTCTAGCCAAGGTACTGCAAAGGGCTAGGGAATACAAGTTAAAGATGAATCCAAAGAAATGTGTGTTCGGAGTTGCATCAGGGAAATTGCTTGGGTTTATAGTTAGTAAACGGGGGATTCAGATCGATCCAAACAAGGCAAAGGCCGTCATGGAAATGCCACCGCCGAAGAACGTCACTGAGCTTCGAGGTTTGATCGGGCGTTTGCAATTTATCAGGAGATTCATATCTCAGCATTCGCAAAGATGCCGCCCGTTTTATGACCTGTTAAAGGCCGGCGCGAAATTCGAATGGAATGAACAATGTCAAAAGGCCTATGAGGAACTCAAGGTGTACCTCTCTAATCCCCCGGTTCTACAACCACCCGTCCCCGGGAAACCCCTGATCCTGTACATTTCTGTAATTGAGGACTCCCTAGGAGCGGTTTTGGCACAGGTTGACGATGAAGGAAGAGAAAGGGCAGCGTACTATCTCTCAAGGTTATTTAATCCTGCTGAATCCAAGTACACTGCTATGGAGAAAATCTGTGCAGCACTAGTATGGGTAGCACAGAAGCTTAAACACTACTTTCTCACCCACGAGGTCAGGCTCATCTCTAGAATGGACCCCATTCGTTATCTGTTGGAAAAGCCGGTCCTTTCTAATCGGCTAGCTCGCTGGCAAAGTTTTCTCTCCCAGTTCGACATCACCTTCATCGTGCAGAAAGCAATCAAGGGATATGCTATTGCCGAGCACCTAGCTCATTCTCCTATCCCTCGCACTGATTCCATTCAGGATGAATTCCCTGATGAACACCTGGCGGTGATCACTCATCTTCCTTTCTGGTCCCTCCACTTTGATGGTGCCCTCAATTCCTAGGGCAGCGGAGTCGGGGCCGTTCTCCTTACTCCAGAAGGGGTGACCATCCCCGTGGCATATCAACTCTCATTTCCCGCCACCAACAATACAGCCGAGTATGAGGCTCTCCTTGCTGGTCTGAAGCACGCCTACATCTTGGGCGCGCGATACCTAAACATTATAGGAGACTCCCAGCTGGTGCTGCGTCAAGTTTTGTCAACCTATCGCACCCGTGATCCTAAGCTCAAACCCTACCAGGATCTGGTCACGCTCTTGGCCAGGCAATTCAGGAAACTCGTCTATATTCACACTCCCCGCTCTCAGAATATCTTGGCCGACGCCTTGGCGTCTCTCGCCTCTTCTCTATCACTCCCCCTAAGTCACGCCACCGAGACCATTGTGGTCCAAAGGCTAGACGTTCCTTCCCCGCAGGATCCCTGGTTCGACAATCTTAGGATGTCCGTAGAGAAGAAAATAGAAAGGGAGGAAATAAAAGAGGTTTCATTAACTGAGCTCGAGGAGATCATTGAAGAGGAAGAATTGCCGTGGTCTTATGAGATCGAGCAGTACTGCAAGGATGGTACATTTCCGGAAACAGCCAACGCTGAGCAACGAAAAGCCATTAGAAGAGTCGCCGCCAGGTACACGATCATCGCTGGGGAATTGTATAGGCGGGCCCTGAATGGAGTTCTAATGAGGTGCCTAGATGACGAAGAAGCTTGGAAGGTTGTGGAAGCAGCCCACTCCAGCGAGTGTGGAGGGCATGTGAACGGACAGGCCTTGGCAAAGAAGATTCTTAGGCAGGGCTATTACTGGCCAACTCTAGAAGAAGATTGCTCTACCTATGTCCGTAGGTGCCTTCAGTGCCAAATCCATGTCGAAAAAATCCACGCTCCAGCCTCTTCTCTTCATCCTATTACGGCCCCCTGGCCGTTTTCTATGTGGGCCTTCGACATCATCGGGCCCCTCGGTGATCCGAACTCTGCGATTAAACAGAAATCCTTCATTATGACGGCTACAGAATACTTTACCAAGTGGGCCGAAGCTGAAGCTTATGCAGAAATCAAAGCCACCACAGTATGCCACTTCATCATGAAGAACATTATCTCGCGGTTCGGAGTGCCAAGCAGCATCGTCACCGACAACGGGCCTCAATTCATCTCACAAGAACTCCATGACCTCTGTAAGAAATTCAATATAGTTTTGCATCATTCATCACCATACTACCCCCAAGGTAATGGCCAGGCTGAAGCCACGAATAAGACCCTTCTCAAAATTATCAAGAAAACATGCGAATCACATAAATTTGCTAATTGGGCCGACAAATTGATAGAAGCTCTATAGGCCTACCGCACCTCCGTCCGCACTCCCACAGGGCAGACTCCCTTTGCCCTCACTTACGGAATGGAAGCGGTGCTCCCGTATGAAATTCTAATCCCTTCCCTAAGGGTGCAGCTGGATAAGGAACTTAATCTCGACGAACATCGAGAGGCGTTGCTAGTCCAACTGGAACTTTTAGACGAGAAGAGGTTAAATGCGGCCAATCATGTTTCAGTATATCAAAAGCGGGTCTCGTGATATTTTCAAAAGAAGGTCATCGAAAGAAAGTTTCAAGTGGGTAATATGGTTCTGAAACGCAAATTCATCAGGTCTGCAGGTCCCAGGTCTAAATTGCAACCCAACTGGGAAGGGCCCTTCGTAATCAAAGAAGCTTATCCTGGCAATGCGTATCGTCTAATTAACTCAGAGGGGGAGGAATTATCGAACCCGTGGAATGGGCTGTATTTAAAGCGTTTTCATCCATAAAAATAAAACCAGTGAACGGCTCGATGGCAGGGCATACCCCACCAAATTGCGAAAGGAGGACCCAGGTTCAACATCTCACACACTACACGACCCCGTGGTGCGGTATTCTCTCATGCTACCCGACACCGTTTCTCCTTTGGCCATGCTCGGGGATGGTGGAAATCCTGGTATTTCTTCTCTCTCGGTTGAAGATAAGGGGCAAGTGGTGAATAAGGGGGCAAGGACTGACCCAGGCTCCCCGTTAAGAAGGGTCTCAAATAGGGGCAATCTGTCAAGACCTCACTCCGCAAAAGAAGAAAAAAAGAAAGAAGAGAAAGAAAAGGAAAGCAAACAAAAAAGAAGAAGAGAAAGAAAGAACAGGGGCAAAAGCCGAAAGCACAAAGCTCGAAGCTCCCTGAATCCCCGAAAATGTGGCTAGGCATGGCAAGAGTTGCAGTACAGTTTCCCCGCGGGACGTTATGAGCCCGGTCGCATGCGTGCCTAGAGCGGGTGAAGGTTCGATGACGGATACAAAGCCCCGGCGCAACAGACCAGATTCCTTGAAAAGGGGGGTCCCGGGAAAGAACTCAAGCCCTAAAAACCTCTACACCTATCGTCGGCTTCCCTACTCAATCTTTTTTACTTTCCCAAGGAATGAATCCCACCCCGGATATGGCCTCAGCAGAAGCACCGTCGAGCAAAGTCGACGCCGATCACGGGCGGTCCCCTTTCCTGCACGCGCTGAACCTTGGAATTCCGTAGCAAGACGAGAAGGTCCCTGCTATTGAGACCCGAGCTGGTTTCAAAACCCAAAAAAATCAAATATTTCAAAACCCAAAAAAAAAAAAATCAAATATTTCAAAACCCAAAAAAAAATCAAATATTTCAAAACCCAAAAAAAAAAATCAAATATTTCAAAACCCAAAAAAATCAAATATTTCAAAACCCAAAAAAATCAAATATTTCAAAACCCAAAAAAATTAAATATTTCAAAACCCAAACAAAATCAAATATTTCAAAATCCAAAAAAAAAATCAAATATTTCAAAATCCAACAAAAATTGCGTTTGCATGTTTTCTTCTTGCATTCATCTGCATTTTCTCGCACTTTGATATTTGCCTATTTAATAAGGCTCACCCCCCTTGACCAAAAGTCAAGAAAGGGTCGTCTCCTAACTTGCTGTAGGCAAGGGGCTGAGCCTAAAATAGATTTAATATGTTTCATGTTTGCATGTGTGCAGGGGCAAGCCGGAAGGACAGTTGACTCGGGACTACATGAATATTCAATCCTCGCATTAGCCTATACAATCACATCACATCATAATCATATTGCAAAGCTCAAATTCAAATCTCATCAAATCTTATCATATATCAAGTTGTCCGAATATAAAATCCTATCCCATATCATCATAAAAACAAAAGAAAATCACTCAGTCCGCCGCTGGGCATCCCCGCGAGGACGTATCTCTCTCAACTCCCTAAGATAAGCCTGTCTAGTCTCTGGAACCTCCTCAACCTCTGCTGGTAGGGTACGCACCCTGCTCACCTCCCACATGATTAACGCACTCCTGACCACCTGCTCGTCCTCCTCTGTCCCGATCCTCCGTGCCTGTAGCATGGGAAGGTAGGGTAGCATAGGTAGCACCGTCCGAGGGAGCCCGATCTGCAGGTGGCATCTGTGTGGGCTGTACATCGCTAAAGTGGTGTCGCTCACGAGCCTCAAGTCCAAGCCAGCTCTCCTCGGTAGCCTGATGATGGTATCATGGAGGAAGTCCGGGCGCATCACGAACCTATCCAGGGGCAGCCTGCGGATGTACGGGCGCCACTCGTCCCTGGTCTTCAGCTCAGCCGCCCTGCACTCAACCTGTGGAGAAAACCTGAAGGCGCCCCCTATGAAGCAAAGGGGATGGCTCCCAAAGATCCTGCTAACTAAGTAATATCCTCCCTCAGGGTAAACTTCATCCTAACTCCCATCCAACACTCCAATAGGATCATCGAACCAAAGAGAGGACCTCCTAAGGCTGCAGAAGTGAGACCCTCATACAGATAAGCTAAGATAGCCTGAGAGATGGAAAGTCCCTGCCAAAGGCCGCTGATGGTGCTGAGTAAAGGAATCTCTAGGACATGGTCGGCTGAAGGGAAAAGGATGGCCCCGCATAGGCAGATGGACGCAGCTTTGGCTATGGCTTCAACCCAGCCGCACTTATTCCGGCAATGCTCTACTACCCACTGGCTCAGAGGAAGGAGGTGGATGTGGCGAGGACCTACGAAGGTGCGAACATCCCCGCTGTCAGGTAGGAACCCTCCTAGGATGAGTTTTGGGTCTATTGGGGCAACGGTATGGCATATCAAGTCTTCCTCCCCCACCTTGGACCTAGGGAGCCCGAAGTATGTCTCTACCTCCTCTAACAGGATGGTGGCCTCAAAAGATGGGAAGAAGAAAGTGTGAGTCTGAGGGTGCCAGATCTCCATCAGAGCAGAAATACTATGCCAATCTAAGGAAAGTTTAGGGTAATTCTGACCTAGAACTAAGAGGGAGTGCAAGTGCCAGGATTTGAGAAGGTGAGTCACCCCGAGGGGCAATGCACGGACCATGGGAGCCTCCCACTTTAAATTAGAAAAGCGCCTCGGGCCGGGAAGAAGCTGAAAAGAAGAAGGAAGCAAGGGGTGTAAAGAGATATAAGAGGAAATCAAGAGATGAAAATTTGAACATATTCTAAGCAAACCTACCTCTCTCATAGGGGTGGCGCTGAGATGTCGAGGAATCAAGCTTAGTCGTTGAATCGCTTCCCGCTCCTTTCTAGCCGGTCGCGGTCCTTCAAACGACGCTCCCCCTGCGGAACTTCCATCAAAAGCCCTCTTCATGATGAGGTGACGAGAATCAAAGGTTTTAGGCTTTAGGAGAAGGAAGATGGGTGAGTTGAGGGTTCAGGCCTACCTGCTACTTATAGGGTTCATTAGAGAGCGTAAGCCTCTTAGGATTAGGCCCAGATAAGTCTAGGATGAGTTTGGATAGGGTTGTGATAAGTTCAAAGCACCTTGCCCTCGGGCTGGGGACTCTCCAGGGAGTCCCCTCCCGAGCAAATCGGACGTGGGATTGGACGGTCTTACGATAGACCGTCCATCCATTATACGGACCATCATCAACCGTTCTTCTCTCCAAAGGAAGCTTGGGCCCAGTGACTTGTACGGCCCGAACTCCGCCGTTCCACCACTCATACGGTTTATATAGAACCGTTCCAACTAATTCACGCGGTCCTTAGAGAACCGCTCTTACATACGAACGGCTAGCGGAGAACCGTCCATATGCTCTGCGCCCCAATTAACCTGCTGCACTCATGCCTCCGTCATTTAGCGCACTCATCTCACTCGAGTCGACGTGTGCGCTCTCCTCTCACTCGAGTCGGCATGTGCGCTCTCCTCTCACTCGAGTCGGCGTGTGCGCTCTCATCTCACTCAAGTCAGCGTGTGCGCTCTCACCTCACTCAAGTCGGCGTGTGCGCACTCATCTCACTCAAGTCGGCGTGTGCGTCGCTCATCTCTCTCAGGCTAAGCGAGCTCCTCAAACTCACTCACCCATTCATGCATACATTCATCCACAGAACAAATGAAAAACAAGGATAGGCATCACTAATCATAATATATCATATACAAAGGACGGGCCCGGTACAAAAAGTCAAGCAGCCCCCTCTCCCTGGCTCCCGTCACTGTCCCCCTCACCCTCATGCCTCTTTGGAGGAGGCATCGCTGAGGTCACCTCATCACGCCATCGCCGGCGCCGCTCCTCCTCCTCGTTCCTCCGATGGCCGGAGGAACTAGTGAAGTAACTCCTCACAGAGCCGTGAGTGCCGTGGCTGCCACTCGGAGTCCCGCTGCGCGATCGCCGGCTCATCTCTCTAAAAACCGCAACTCTCCGTTCAGCCCGGACATCTCAATCAGAGCACGATCCCGCTCCGCACGAACTCGCACCAACTCCGCCGCATCTGCCCGGAGCCGCTCTAGCTCATGCCGAAGGAGTTCCATCTCCACTGTGCCCGCTGGCTGGCCCAGCGCAACCTCCTCCCGCACACGGACTGCCTCCTCCCTAGCCGCTGCTCGGCTCTGCTCCAACTCCGCCCGCAGGCGGGACAGCTCGGATGTCTGCATTCACACGCCATTGTTAGTTGGTCACATTTTCATACAGTTCATAAGCATAAATAAACAGGAGGAAGTGTAGAAATTCGTGTACCCTCTCCACAAGTGCCACCTCGGCCGCTTTGGCCCGCTCTACCATCCGAGTAAAGTCCGCCTCTCGATCGGCTCGAGCTGCTGGGGTCTGAACGGAGGAAGTGGAAGGAGCGTATGGTCTCGCCCTCTGAGCACCCTCGGCGCGCTGCATCCAAATACTCCAGGTCAGTCATAAGCATAATCATAATCATATAGAACTACATAATTTGAAAAAGTCTAAGGTTTAGGAAACTCACCAGTAGGGCCAGGGCCTGCCGAGCCTCGTCTCTCTCTCGTATGGTGGAGTGTAGGAGTCCCTGTAACTCTGCCACTCGTCCTGCAGGGTCAACCTACATTTTAGAAGTCCATGTGTTAGTGCATCATCATATAAGAATCATAAGCATGATAGACAAAGTTTAAGTTTAGAAGTCATACCGGTCGGTGGGCGCCTCGGAACACTTGGTCCCGGTAGTGCCGTGCGTACGCGGTGTAGTACGCGCTGTCGCTCTCTGCACGGGCGGTCACCGCTCGCCCTCGTGCAGCCCAATCAGCAATCTGCTCTGCGTTCCTCGCTGTCCAATCATACGCCTCGCGGAGTCCCCGGGTGGTCCTCATCACCCGTTCCCCCGCCTTCTCAGGCGCGGGGAACTCTACATCCGGCTGGTGGACCCCAACGGTCCTCATCACCAACCTAAAGTGTAGTGGTTCCACCACATTCATGCAGTGAAGCCACACGTCCCGGCCAGAGAAGGCCAAGGCCTCAGTCACCCACGGCTGACCCTCCGGGCTCTCCTCCGTGTAAGGGGTCCACCATACCTACAAAGAATAGGAAACTGCATCAGTGTCATCAGAATAGCATGTATTTAAAGAGTCTGAGTCTAGAAGCGTACCGAGGTGTATGGTAGAGAGTCCAGGTCGTCCTGCAGCTCCCGAACCTGCCTCCTCAGGGCCATCATTTCCCGAGGTGCTGTCCACCTCCGCGCTATCAGCAGGAGCCCGGGGCGGTCTCCTCGCCTCTCCCCAACCCACGTAGGCGCACGTAGGCCCACACCTGTATCACAAGGTCGTGTCAGCATTCAGTCAGCATATAAAGTTGCATAATGAAGACTAGGGAAGAGAGTCGCACCTGGAGTAAGGGGGAGAAGCCCCCAAGCATCATCCGACGCGCCGTCGAACTAAGGGTGTCAAAGAGGAAGGCGAGGACCGCCGCTCCCCAAGCATAGTCACCTACATGCTCGAGCTCCTGGAGGAAGGGGAGGAAGCGACAGCTCATCACGTCCGCCCGAGTGGAGAAGAGAAGCCGCCCGAACATCAGCATCAGAAACCGTCGTAGTACTCTGTCCGCCTCTGGTCCCGGTGCCGCTGCAACCCTCGGCCTCGCCAACCCTACAAGCCGCTCCAAGTGCTCCTCTGGTCACTCGCCCACTGCAACACCAGCTCGTCGAAGACCCAGGCTGTCCTGGAGAGCAGCCCGGGGAAGGAGGGTCGACTGCCTCTCGGGGCGCCGCAGTTGTAGGCCGAGCAGCTCCCGAGCCATTCCCCGGTAGTCAGGAAAAGTAGTCCCGCTGACCGGCGACCCGTGCACGCGTAGGCCAGTGAGCCTGGCCACGTCCTCCAACGTGGGAACCATGTGCCCCCACGGGAACAAGAACGTCCGACTCACTGGGTCCCAGCGGTCGTGCAGAGCATAGAGCAGAGCTGCGTCAAAGCGACACACCTAAATGCTCAGGGAGGGGGCGAATCCCATGGCAGTCAATCGCTCCCTCTGGAAGTCCGGCAGTACGAGGTACACTGCCCGAACCTGTAGCCAGGAGGTGCAGGTCCTACGTTTCCCTGGCATTCATCCATTTTATTTTGCATTAGTCAGTTAGTTTAACATGTTGTTTCACATAAATAAAATGCTCAAAGCCCAATTATTGATTCGAAGAACGGTTACTCCAAAACCGCTCCATAGATGAGCGGCTTCACTCAAACCGTTTTGTTGCTCAGGACCCCCAGTTTGAACGGGCTATCCCTAGCCGCTTTTATCATGGACGGATCACCCTAAACCGTCCGGTTGCCCGTCTTCCTAAGGAATAACGGCCCACCTCTGGCCGTATTATTTTATGACGGTCCTCTAAGGACCGTATTGTTTTGCTTGGTTGCATGTTTGAACGGACCTACACGGCCCGTCTGTATTCTGAACGGTGATACCCTCACCGTATTGTGTTTTTAAGGAACCGTTGGCTATGTGAGTGTAAACGGCGCTCCCAGCACCGTGTTTGTTTGGGGCGGTCCTTTGGGGACCGCATTGTTTTGGCAGTACGGTTTCTGTTAAACCGTTTTACCATCGTCGTCCCCGACGACGGTGGAGGCCTCCCAGCCAGCTGGGAGACCTCCATGGTCCCAAAAAAAAACAACCCCCTAGGCCCCTCTAAGCCCCTAAAACTAACATGCATGGAACTAAAATGATAGAAATGGAAGAAAGGTGGGAGAAACCTACCTCGGGATCCCGTGGTTTCTTGGCCGCCCCCGCAGGCGGTGGTCCTCCGGCCACCTCCTCCTCGCCGGCAAGGGCCTCTTCATCTGCGACGACGATGGCGAGCTCCTCCATAGTCACCCCGGGTGTGCCCTCCTCCTCCGGCGGCGGTGGCGGTTGCTCCGGCGGCGGCGAGCCCTCACCGGCGGTCCGCGGCCTGGCGGACTGGTGCTTCGTCCGGGTCATCAAATGGGCTGGGGGTGCAGTGAGGTTGAGAGAGGGAGAGGGGGGGAGTTGAGAAGAGAGATTGAGAGAGGGAGAGTGTGGGCGTTGTTTGCCCCTTCGTCCCTTCCACCGTCGGTTACGGTGGAGGGAGACGAAGGGGTTCTTTTTTTCGAAGCTCCAGAGAAGAACGGTCTATCGTTAGACCGTTCACTATGTGAACGGTTCGTTCCTAACCGTATGTATCTCTTGACCGTTAATTCTATGTCGGTTGGAATTCTGGGTACGAGCGGTTCCCACGGAGCCGTTCAAATTAAAATGGTGTCTACACAACCGTGCATCACGGGCAACCGGCTCTGAGAAAATTGCTTGGATATCAGGTACATACGGTTAACATGGAGCCGCTTAGAATATAGAACGGTTAATATTCGGCCGTATATCTCGTTGATGTGTTTAAATCATGAATATTGAATGTTTTCTTTGGAAAAACATATCTTAAATCATCTTATGCAGCATCACTTCAGCCATGTCTCGCCATTTCGCCTGCACAGGTAAGTCAGGTATGGTCTTCTATCCCTGAATCCCTTATTGCATTACTATATGGTATTATATATACTATTTCGAGAGTCGACAGGTTTCTTATGTGTCCCAAGATCTGATGTTCCCCTTCAACAAAAACAATGATGATCCAGGCTCATGTACCTAACCTTCGGATAGGCCGTTAAGCTGGGATGTCACGAGGAGGACGGTTCTATCTGCGCGCTGTGGTAGAGGACGGTATCTTGACTCTGATGTTCCCAGCTTAGCAATATTACTCTCGGATATCTTATATTTTAATCTTTCTTGGCACTTGTTTTAATGATTTCTTTTATTTTTAGCCCAGCATGCATCATACGCATCCTTTTGAGCTTTCATGCCCCGTGGTTTGCTTAAGAAATGTCCCGTTGGTAATAGTCAGCTATGTGTTTAAGAGGCTCGAGTAAGATGAACTAATTCCACTCTGAGTTTGAAAGTTCTCTTTGGTCGGTTCGTTGGGGTCAGTTGACTGAAAGATCCCCGTCTGGAGCTTTAGCATCTTTTTCTTTTGTGGCCCCCTCATTGGACCGCGGGATTGTGTCCCCCAAGAGGTTGGTCTTGTCGGTTGATTTCCTTTAGTTTAGTCCCTCCAGATTGGCGTCGCCTTTTGGTCAATTACTCCTGACGCTCGGTTCAAGGTTTTCCGAAATATTCTCATCGCTTATTGGTAGGAACAGGTGTCGTTTACCTTAACGCCCGCTTTTCCGGTCCACTCCGCTACATTTCCGCTTCGTCTCCATGTTCCGTGTCACCTCCGCTTCACCTCCGCTCGCTCCCCCGCAAAGAGGACGTTAAGGAGGGGCATCTGTTGACACCCATTTTATACCGATAAGTTGAGCCGTTTCTCTTACTTCCATTGATTGATGTCCTAAGTTGTCCATTATCTGTTGGGCCATTCTTTGTGGCACATCCTGGGCCCATTTTATGGGTAGCCTCCCTCCTTGGTAAAGGTCGTATCCATTCAGGGCTTATCGGACCTTGGCTTTGATTAATTGAACAGTTTTATAAACATCAGGTACCCAAGATCATGAACGGTCCCACATCAGCCGTTCACGACTGGGGTGGTTGATACCAGACCGTTCATACATTTCGGCTAATTTCTGAGGATTTTCTGAATATTCACCGACAGGATTTTGTGCGGTGTGACCAGGACCGTTCAAGTTCATGGACGGGCCTATTCCAACCGCCTATATCTCAGAGTCCTACGCGCGCCCGTTTTCTCAGATAATTATCCAAATATTTTGAATTATCACCGACAGGATAAAACGGTCGTGGTTGTGCCGCCCTACACTCAAGCGGTCTCCATTAAACCGTTCATGTGTTCAGGGTCCCACGGCGGATGTTTCGGCCAGTTCGAGAGATAATTGGGATTATTTGCTGATTATTTGAATTTCCACTGACGGGTATGGACGGTTAGTTTATAACCGCCCACCTGGTTGAGCGGTCTATCGTAAGACCGTTCATCCCATCGGTTGCTGAATTTTAACAGATTTTAATCCTTTTCTCCATGGTTTTATCCTTAACTTATTTTGGCGATTTCTCCGCGGATAATCAACCATTTTAGCTGCCGTTTCGACTGGATGAGAGATAATTGTATTATCTACGATTTATCTTCAATAACTTCGTCCCGAAAATGGCTAAAAACCCTAATTTCAAGGTTGGCTTTCTAGGCTCTATAAATAGACCCTATTGGCCGGACGTCGAAAGGGGGGAGATTTTGATCGACGGCGAAGCCCTGCCGCATTCTTGAGCGACCCAGCACCAAGGAGGGAGGCTCTCTACGTCCGCATGAGCCTCCGGTCAAGGGAGTAGCCCAGTCTTCGTAGTTTTTCGTTTCATAGTTTTGCCGTGTTCTTTCATTGCATGTTTTGTTTCTCACCCGCGTACCCCCCTCCTTCTCATAACATGCACACAACCATCCCATTTTTTGTCACCCTAGGGGTTTAAAACCCCCCAGGTATTCCCCTTTTCATTTGTTCATGCTTAATTCTTCTCTTTTGAATATGTACCGCATCATTAAGGTCTAATTTGGGTGTCTTTTTTGTGTCTCTACGATTGTTTCGCAGGTCAGCATCTAATCAGCACGAGGCCCATCCCCTCTGGCCGGCCGGAGAGGGTGGAGGTCGAGCCCTTCTCAACTTGCTGAGTGAAGGTATTGAGCGGTCATCCTCCAGCCGTTCAACTTTCCGTGTGGTGCATAAACAACCATCCTTCACTGGAGTGCGGTCCCTAAAGCGTCGTCCATCTCACTGCAGCAGTTCCTCCCGCGTCCCTCACAGCGTCCCAAGGCGGTCTATCGTAAGGCCGCTCATCCCAGAGCGGTCCTACCCGAGCCGTTCATCCCCAACGTTGCACCAAGGCGAGTGTCTCCCCATTTTCCAAGGTACGGCGTGCCTGTCGCGTACGGCATCTTGGTGGCGATCACGGTACTTTGCTTCATTCCCTAATTCCTCTTCTGTCTCTCATTTGTTCATGCACTTGGCGTACTTTTGACCCCTTTAGTGAAGAGAGAGAGAGAGGAGAGAAATATATATCTACACCGGCTAGGATGGCCAAAGGGTGTGCTGGTCAGGGAGCCATGGGTGCACCGGGCTGGGGTATTGGGTTTGGCAGGCTTCAAAGGAAACTTGGCAGGACGGGGAAGGCTCAAAAGGGGGGCTTCAAGGCAGAGGCATGGGTACACAGAGGAGAAAAGAAGGGCATCTCCCTTTGAGCATGTGAGCAAATGTGAGGGCTAGAGGCCCTACGGGGGACCACGATAGGGGGATAAGGTCGGTGCAAGAGACTCAAGCCATCGGAGGGGAAGAAGGAGACGACCAAACGCATATAGTGATTCAAACCAACGGAGACAAAAAGAAACCCAAAGAGGGGGAGTTTTCATTCACGATGAGAAAAGGGCCATAACCGGCCATATACATTGTAACACACGGAGCTAAAGCTACAAGCGATGGGGGAAGAAGAAGAGGAACTTGTGGGAGAGGAAAGGATGAGGGGTAGAAAGTGTTGGGGTTGAGCAGGGGCGACGGCTCCCTGCTCTTCCCCACTTCCCCGTTACATGAAGCCTCTCCCTCTCTAGCTCTATTTCTCCCTCTCTCCAGCTTCTTCTTCTTCTCTGGAGCTCTCTTGGGCTTGCCGAGCTTGGACCGGCGAGCTCTTCTTCTTCTTCTTCTCTCTTCTCTCTTTGTCCGTGTAGGCCTCTGTGTATTCTCCGTCTCCCTCTCTCTGTGTATCCTTCCGTCTCTCTCTCTGTGTGTATCCTTCCGTCTCTCTGCCTCCCCTTTTTCGTCGGAGCGAGGGGTTCTTATACCCGTGGTCAGGCCGACGAATGCCGAGGATGGGAGTAGGTGGGGCGAGGACAGCCCAGCAAGGTGCAGGCATGGGCATGCCATGCTTTCGTTGCGCACCGAGGGCTACGAGCGTTGACCGGCGTGGATGGGCTGAACGCTGTGCCGCTGGGGGCTGAGGAAGGCGTGCCGATGGAGAGCCTCACAGGTGTGTCGCTGAAGGCCTTCACAAGTGTGCAGTTGGAAGACCCAAGAAGTGTGCCGCTGAAGGCTTGAAATAGTGTGCCGTTGAAGGCTTAAAATAGTGTGCCGTTGAAGGCTTAAAATAGTGTGCCGTTGAAGGCCCGAAATAGTGTGCCGTTGAAGGCTTAAAATAGTGTGCCATTGAAGGCTTAAAATGGTGTGCCGTTGAAGGCACATGGGGCGTGCCGTTGAAGGCACATGGGGTGTGCCGCTGAAGGGCCCAGGGGCGTACCGCTGAAGGGCCAAAGGGGGTACCACTGAGGGGTCAAAGGGGGTACCGCTGAGGGGCCAAAGTGGTGTGCCGCTGAAGGGCCCAAAGGGCGTGCCGCTGAAGGCCTAAATGGGCAGTTATGAGCCCGTTGTGAGCGCGAGTTATGGCTTATTTGACTTTCTTCGAGGCCCATGGATTGTGGGGCTCTTGAGGATTGAGCTCTCTTCACTGTCATGACCCCGGAGATAGCTCCATGGCAGTGTATGTGCGTTCGGGGAGTCTGGACGGCCCCGCTTTTCCACACCTTCTTCGGTTGAAGTTGTTATTGGTGCTGGACTAGTTGGGATGTATGGGTGTGCAGTTTTGCACGTCCACAGTCGGTTACCCTCGGCACCCCACCCAGAACCGTTACGGTCATGGTGGACTTCATAGTGATTAAAGGTATGATAGCGTACAACGCCATCTTCGACCGGGGAATCCTCAACCGAATAAAGGTAGTACCGTCTACCTATCTCCAGAAAATGAAGTTCCCCACTAAAAATGGGTTGGGGGAATTCCGAGGTAACCAGGCCGCGGCCAGAAGGTGCTACAATATCTCGGTAGAGGCCACAAGGCCGGACGGGAAGGATAAGGGCCCTCGGGGAGTCAAGGATAAAACCGCAACCACCCAACCTGGTGGCGAGTTACTAACAGTTTTCCTAAATGATGACCCAGCCCTAGGAGTATGGATCGGAGCCGACCTACTGCCCAAGGTTCAGCAGCAATATAAAAAATTCCTTTCTGAGTACATCCGAGTTTTTGCTTGGTCCGATGATCAACTCCCTAGGATACCAGAAGAGACCGTGATGCACAAGCTCAACCTCGACCCTGCCATAAGACCCGTACAGCAACGCAGAAGGAAGTATGCACCAGAGAAGCAGGCGATCATCAAGGCGCAGGTTACCAAGGGACAAGAGACTGGCCTTTTTAGACCGGTCCTGTACCCGACGTGGCTAGCCAACGTCGTCCTGGTACCGAAAGCGTTAGACAAGTGGCGGATGTGCGTGGATTTCACCGACCTGAATAAGGTCACCCCTAAGGACTGTTATCCGTTGCCGAGCATCGACCAATTGGTTGACTCAACCTCGGGCAATGAGATACTTAGCTTCTTAGACGCCTATTCAGGTTATCATCAGATCAGAATGGATCCAGAAGACATCGAGAAGACCGCCTTCATCACCGACTACGGCATAAACTGCTACACCCGGATGCCTTTCGGGTTGAAGAACGCCGGAGCTACGTATCAAAGGCTGGTCAATCACATGTTCGAGGAGCAGCTAGGTCTAAACGTCGAGGCCTACATTGATGACATGCTCGTCAAGTCCCCCAAGGCCCAAGACCACTTCACCAACCTTACTGAAACCTTCGACACCCTCCTGAAGTACAACATGAAGCCCAATCCTGCCAAGTGCGCCTTCGGAGTGAGATCTGGGAAGTTCCTGGGTTTCTTGGTCACTCAACGCGAGATCGAGGCCAACCCCGACAACGTCCAGGCCATCCTGGACATGCGCCCGCCCACCTGCGTCAAGGACGTCCAGCGCCTTACTGGGCGTGTCGCTGCTCTCAGCCGGTTCCTGTCCCGTGCGGCCGAACGATGCTTGCCTTTCTTCAAACTTTTGAGGGGGCCCAAATTGGCATCTACTACGTTCGCATGGGATGAGGAATGTCAGAGAGCGTTCGCCGAGCTCAAGGAGTTCTTAGCCTCACCCCCGGTGCTCTCCAAGCCCGTCCCAGGTGAAGCCTTGCTGCTCTATCTCCCGACAACACCATCTACAGTCAGCTCGGTCCCAGTCAGAAATGACTCAGGAATCGAGAGGCCGGTCTACTACACCAGCAAGGTGCTCAACGAGACTGAAAGGAGGTACCCCGCAATCTAAAAACTCATGCTAGCATTGGTTACCTCCGCCAAGCGCCTCCGACCCTATTTCCAGGGGCACCCCATCACTGTGCTGATCGGCAAACCATTGAAGAAGATTCTGGCCCACCCCGAAGCTTTAGGGTGACTCATCAAATGGGCCATCATGCTCGGGTCCTACGATATATCCTATCGACCGCGCTCGGCTGTGAAAGGCCAAGCGCTCGCCGACTTCATCGTCGATAGCACCATCCCGACTGAAGAAAGATCCCCGTCCGCACCCGGGCCAACATGGGAACTGTTCGTTGACGGATCTTCCAACTCGGTTGATAGTGGTGCCGGAATCCTCCTGAGGTCCCCCGAAGGAGTAGAGCTACAGTACGCCTTGAAATTCAGCTTTCAGGCATCCAACAACGCTTCCGAGTACGAGGCCCTTATGTCGGGAGCACGCATGGCCCGATGGTTGGGGGCTGAGCAAGTCAAAATCTACACCGACTCCCCGCTGGTCGCTAGCCAAGTCAACGGCGAATATGAAGCTCGAGAGGCACCAATGATCAAATACCTCCAACTGGTCAGAGACCTGGCCCAATAGTTCGAGGGATTCGAGGTAGTCCGAATAGCTCGGGAGGAAAACTCCCGAGCTGATGCCCTCTCTCGGTTGGCCTCCTCTCTCGACCCTGAAGGTACCCGATCGGTCCTCCTTGAAGAGCTAGAGCGCCCGAGCATTGACTCGGAGCTCCTTGCTGTTGACTCAGCCATTCTGAGCGACTGGCGCACCCCCTACCTGTCTTGGATCTGGGACTCCCGAGAGCCTTCCGACCCTCGAGAAGCCCGCAGACTGAAGTACCAAGCCCGGCGCTTCGTCATTCTAGATGACACTCTCTATCGGAGATCTTTCTCTAGTCCCCTCCTGAAGTGTCTCGGCCCCGACGAAGCCAGTCGAGCCATCCAAGAGATTAATGAAGGCCTGTGCGGAGCACATTCTGGAGGAAGGTCACTCGCCAGGATCCTACTACGGCAGGGTTACTGGTGGCCCACCCTACAGCGCGACTACACGGCCCACGTGCAACAGTGTGACCGATGCTAGCGATTCGACCACTTAGTCCATCAGCCGGCTACGGAGCTCGTCACCATTACCGAGCCTTATCCCTTCGCTCGATGGGGGATCGACATTCTCGGGCCGTTCCCTACGGCTCAGTCCCAGAAGAAGTTTATCATCGCCGCCATCGACTATTTCACCAAGTGGATCGAGGCCGAAGCCACGGTGAGGATCACCGAGACAGTCGTCTGGAGTTTCATCTGGAAGTCGATCATTTGTCGCTTCGTCATCCCCCGAGTGATAGTGAGTGATAACGGTAGGCAATTCGATTCTTGTTATTTCCAAGACCGATGCACCGACCTAGGTATTCGCAACCACTTCACTTTGGTCACCCACCCTCAGGCCAATGGACTGGTCGAAAATGCCAATAAGACTATCTTAAAAGGCATAAAGACCAGACTCGGCAAGGCCAAGGGTAGCTGGCTCGAGGAACTGCCTAGCGTACTTTGGTCACACAGAACGACTCCCAGAACGGCAACCGGTGAGAGTCCTTTCTAGCTGGTGTATGGCACTGAGGCCGTTATTCCGTTAGAGGTTGCCAACCCTTCTCTCCGAGTCATCCGCTTCTCGCCCGAGGTAAACGAGCAAAAATTACTCGAGAATCTCGACCTAGCAGATGAACTCCAAGAGATCGCCAGCATCCGAGCGACGGAGTACAAGTGCCACCTCACTCGATACTACAACGCCAAAGTCCAAGATAGGCACTTCCAACCGGGAGACTTCATCCTCAGGAAAGCTGAAGCCTCTCGACCACTAGAGGCGGCGGGCAAGCTATCCCCTAACTGGGAAGGCCCCTACCGAGTGGTCGAGACGCTCGGGAAAGGAGCGTACCGGCTAGCTACAATGGAAGGGGAACCCATCCCTCGGACGTGGAACGTAGCCACACTACGCAAATTCTACTTTTGAAGTTGTGCAAACAAGTTGGATGAAATAAAATTTTCTTCTTTTCATTCAAACAATTGTTGATACATCAGAAAGGCAAAAGCCAGTACATTGCATAGCAAAAAGCAAAAAATCCATCTAGCACCACTGCAAGAGGCCATCGCTCCGCCGACTCGGTGTTGATCTCCTCGCGTCCAGCCACTGACTCTGCCTCGCGCAGAAACTGGCTCGGATAAAAGGCGGTCGATCCAGTTGGCTCGGGTGGCCCGTGACAAAGGTGACAGAAGGGACTGAGGAGGGGAAGGCTACCTTCCACGTTGACAGAGGCTGGAGAGATGGAATGCCTATGAAGGCCTCCTCTCTTCCAACCTGCCAATTCTTTGGAACGTACAGAGAGCAAGCAGCCTCCGCGGAGTGAAAGAAATGACAGGGGAAGGCCCGGAAAGAAGGGAGCTTAATTTGCTTCCTCCCCCACCCCTGGAGCGAGCAGAGAGAGAGAGAGGCGGCGGGGATGCTGGATGTCCCCATCCGCCCTCCATCTCAGCGCCCCCCAGGAAGCCTCACGGGAACTGATAGAGGAGATGACGCAATTCTTCCGTCAAAATCCTCTCCAGATCCACGCGACGACCGTCGGACCCGTCTCAAACCCGCGCGACGACCGTCGGACCTGCTCAACAGCCCGAAACAGTAAAAAACTCTCTGCTCTCCATCATCGCCAGCATCATCTTTCGAAGGATCCTCCATGCTCCGAATGCAACGGCACAGCGCAACGTGAAGAAGGGGCGAGGAAAGACTGTTAGGGAAAATCCTAAGCGGTGGAGAGGAAGGGACGCCCTTCGGTCTTTTTATAGGCAAAGGGAGGCTACTTGCCTTAAATGACTCCCTCCTTGAAAACACGCCAAAGGAATTCTCCCCTCCGAATGGTCACCTCGCACCCCTCGTTTTTCACCTCAGCGGGATACACGAAGCGGCCAGGCATTCAAAGCGTGAGAAAATGAAAAGACACCCTATTAGGAGCCCGTCCAACCAGCATGCGAAAACCACGCAGGACGTATCGGTAATTTCCAACTACTACAGATATGCTAATCGAATCACGGCAAGGAAGGCAAGAAGCAAGTAAGTCATTTATTGCCTTACAAAGAGGAAATCCATTTCTTGGAAAAGGAAAAGAGGCAAACAAAAGAAAGAGGCAAAACAGGACAAATACATCAGGCCTCGAGCCCACTTGGAAGCTCGGGAACGGAAGGCGCGGGTGTTTCGCCCCCGGCACCCTCGGTGACGGCCGGCCCTGGCACTGACCCCGCCCGTGCGGGAACTGCCTCTGCCGCGAGCCCTCCCGAGGCAGCCGGAGTTGGTGACCCCTCTGGAGAAGAGCCCTCTGGATCTTCCCCGCCCGACGCAGAGGAGCTCGAAGACGACTCATCCGAGTCATAGCGCTGGCCAGAGGGGAAGTCGATCCCAGAATCTTGTGCATCGGCATAGGCTACCGCCCGACGGTAACCCTGCTCGAACCCTTTGCGGATGCCTCAGCGAAGTGCTGCCTCGTAGTGGGGAAGGGCAGCTTCCTGCAGGTCGGCTTGGTAGGCCTTCGAGCCCCTGTATTGCTCGATCACCTCCGCTCCGACCAGCCCCATCCTCTCGGCAAGCTCGGCCGACTTCCGCTCCGCCTCGACCGCACGCTCCTCGGCCTCCGATGATCGCTTCTCTGCCTCAGCCGACTTCAGCTCAGCCTCGGCCGCCCGCTCCTTGGCCTCCGCCGATCGCTTCTCCGCCTCAGTTCGGTTGGCCTCGGCCTTAAAACGAAGGCGCTCCGCTGCCTCCGCTCGGTCCACCAACTTGACGCGCTCAGCCTCCCATCGGCTGTCCAGCTCAAGATGATGAAGGCGCTCCTCCTCAAGGAGTTTGCTTTTCCTCTCAAGCGATTCCCGGGCCTTGGTTAGCTGCTCGGTCAGTGCTCCGACCTCCAGGCGGCTCGATCGCAATGACTCCCTAGTCGCAGAGAACTCCCGGCGGAGCCCCTCATGTGCCTCGTCGAGTCGAGCCAGTTTCCTCTCACACCCTTCGAGGGTCCAAGCCAGGTTCGACCGCTCTGACTCCATCCGGGCGTAAGTCTCCGCCATCGTGGCCCCCATATGGGCCATGACCAGGCCGCCCTCCATGATGACGTCGAGGACCCCAGGAGGGGAGTGACGCCTGTCTCCCCCTTTCATCCTCGCGGACACCTCACGGCAAAGTTGATACAGAGCGCTCGAAACGCCGAGCCTTTCCAAGGCCACGGGCATGGGCACCCGTTCCGCCCCTGGCACCGCGCCAGAAGGCCCAGGTCGAACCACGGGAACGGACACCCCGCGCTCCACGGTCGGTTGGGGTTGCGACGCCTCCGTAGGCGAACCCCCGACCTCGACCGATGCTACTAGCCCGGCCGCACCAGGCACCTCGGACGCTTGGGGCTACGACGCCTCTACCGGTAAACCCCCGATCTCAACCGTCTTGGCCCGCGCGTCGCCACCCGAGACATCGCCCACCTCGACCGGCCCCCCGGTCTCGGCCACTGTTGTTTCTACTTCGGCCCCCTCTGTTCCCACCGAGGGGAGAGCCGACCCATCGTCACCACCCTCCGAGGGGCCCCTGGTCTCCTCGGCACTCTCTTGCTCGGAGGATGGGGGAGCCGGCCCGGTTGGGTTGGCCCCATCTTGCCCTAGAGAGGGGAGCGCCGCCGAGCCAGAATCACCCTCAGTAGTGGTGTGGAGACCGGCCTTCCGGGCCCGTTTCCTGGCCTTCGCGGGTTCCCGCAACCGTCCCTCCATGGGATCCTGGAGCTTTGCGCACCCGACCGTGAAGTCCCCTCGGAAGCCACCCCCTTGCCCTTATCCCGGGCTTGGGAGCGACCCACAGGGACGCCCGGCTCATCAGCCACCGAGTCGTCACCAAGATCGATGATCTCAGCAACTTCTTCCAGAGGCTCCCGCCTAGTGTCTGCAACAGAGGAGAAGGCATGATCAGGAAAAGAAAGATGACCCCCGAAGAAAAATCTAGGTGGTGGTACCTGACGACTTCAGTCACGTGAGAAGACACCGCTCGACATTCTCCGACGTCACCAACTCCTCGATAGACTAGCGATGCTTCAGAAGATGAGCGGCATATTCCTCCACATCTGAGGGGAACTCCTCCTGTCGGGGAGGGATATTCGGGTGGAAATTGGGTATTACCTGGCATCTCCAGGTTTCCTCCACCGAATGTATCTTCACCCAGAAAAATTGGGTCTTCCACCCTTTATGCGAAGAATCTTTCGTCGCCAACGAAATGCAGCTCATGTTCCTCCTCGTCTGGATGAAGTAAAAACCCTTCCCATCCAATGGGTGCGCCTTCAGCTCGAAGAAGAAGTGGAAGAGATCCAAGGAAGGAGGAACCCCGCACTGACGGTAGAGGATTCGAAAGGCGGATAGGAGAAGATATGAGTTGGCCACCAACTGGATGGGTGCCAACTAAAAGAAATTTAGAAGCATGAGGACAAAGGGCTCAAAGGGGAGGTGAAATCCGCTCTTCCACGCCAGAAGGAAGACACAAATATGTCCCATGCGAGAGTCCAGGCTCGTCTCATACGGGGTAGCAGCAGCAAAGCTATACCTAAGAGGCAGACGAAACCAGTGCTCCAGCCTCTTCACCTCAGCTTCCCCCAGTTCGCTGCGATTCGGGACCGGCGCTCTCACCACCGGTTCATCGCCCCATCCTTCAGCACACAAACGCTGGTCCGCCATGGATTCCGAGGAAGAACTGGAAGAAGAACTCTCAAGGGATCTCAAAGATTTCGGGGGAGGAGGAAGCTACCAGACTGCCTCCGCAGTTATCTTCGCCAACTCCTCAAACGCCGCCACAAGTCTCTGCTCCTCCACTGTGTCTTCACGGCGCATCAAGGAGCCCCAAAAGCTAAGAAGTGAAGGAGAGCCAAAACCCTAACGACGGAAAGAGTCTGGGATGACAACCAGCGCCCAACGCCTATAAACCCACGCAGGAGGCGGCGCGTCGTTCCGACCTCCGAGAAAAGGGGGCCCCTTCATTTCAAATCCGTCAGGATCACAATTATTACGGGCCCAGGTGACCATGGCATGTGGCTTCATAACACCGCCAGATCTCCACCCACCTGAGCCACGCCAGTCCAAAACCCTCAAAGACTACTCGTCCAAGTGTCCCTTGGCTCGGGAGTAGGAGGGGGACAAGTGGAGAGGGGGATTTCTGCAGCCCATTCAAAGAGCAGCCCAACTAGGCCAAGCTCGCCTAAGTGACAGCCCACAGGACCCACTTAGGGAAGAAAGCCCAATAAAAAATCGCTCGAGGATACGACCTTCCCTGGTGGCCTCTAGGCTCGGAGGGCCCGAGCGTCGGTCAGGTCACAGGAAAGGTCTGTGCTCTAGCCATCTCTCCGCTTGGGAGAAGAAGGCGTATGCCGACCTATCCGACTCATCTTCATCTGAGCTAAGCCTATCGCCCGGATAGGGCTGGCCTCTCTGAGCTCAGAACGGCCGATGATTGCTTATCCTTGCAGCCGTTAGGAGTCCACTGCGGGCAGAAATTCAGGAAGGCGAGGGACTTCTTCTTTCCAAAGGTGATAACGTTCCCACGATAAGGCAATGAAAGCCCACGTCGAGGACGTAACGCCCACCTGAGACCCCGCGACTTACAGGACTCCGAGAAGGTGGCGCACTATTTAAACCAAGGATACCCTCCGGCGAAAGGTAAGGGCAATCATACGCTCAAAGCTCCTGAGCAAGAACCACTTCACCCTTCTGGTGGAGAGGGATCTCACGCACTAGCTCTCACCTCCCTTTATTGCTCCCGCCATAGCTCCACTGACTTAAGCATTGGAGGGTTTTCCCCAGGGATTCCCCCTGGGCCCCCTGATCCATTTCCTTGTCTTGCAGTTCACTATCTGGTGATCCTCTATCCGCTCAGGACTAGCGTGAGATCACGCCTCTTCATCTTGCGTCGTCTGTGGGAAACGTACAAAAAGATAATATGGTGCGAAGGAGCTCAGGGAGGAGGTCCGCCGGCGACAGGGGAAAGGCCATGGTAGCGGCAGGGGATGGCCCTTCTCGGGCCTCATAGAACCCTCCCTCCAATGCCAGCACCCCCGCCGACGAACCACCACCCCCTCCTGCGGCTGTAGGGCTACCGCCCAACGGTGGCGCCGAAGCCTTCCAGGCCCTCAACGTGAAACCGGATGTCCTCGTGGAACTCATGAGGGCCCAGGCGGCTAGGGATGGAAGGTCCCGCGCTCCGTCAGGGAGCCCTCCCCGCAAAAATATGTCCCAGCACACCACCGGAGGTGACTTCACCCTCCGCGGCCACCAGATCATCCGCAACAGGATTGAAGGACCCTCGCAGGCTCCACCTCTGGAGCAAGAGCCTTCCTCAACGCCGAGAAGGGGAAAACTGGGGGCGCGCCGTCCGAACCTGGAAACTGACATTCTCGGAGATCGCCAAGATGCTCGCCCCAGCCCCAAGACACGGCAGCATTCGGAACTATCCCTCCGGCTACGAGATTTCGAGAGGCGTTTCGCAGAACAGGAGCGCGCCCTCTACGCCCTGCAGAAGACCTCTTTTCCGGAGGACGAGGAGAAATCCCCATTCTCCGAGTACATCTTGAAGGCAGAGGTATCTCCCAGAACCTCCATCCCTACCTTCAAGCCCTACGACGGCTAGGGCGACCCGATCGATCATTATGACAGATTCGACGCTCTGATGACCCTGCACGGAGCGTCCGACGCCATCAAGTGCCGAGCCTTCGTGACCACCCTAGTCCAAGGCGCTCAAGCATGGTTCCGGGCCCTCGCCCCCGGATCCATCCGAGACTTCAAGCAATTCGGGCGAGTCTTCAAAGAGAGTTTCACCGGAAGTGCCCCCCCAAGGTCGGTAGCGGGGCTCCTGGCCCTTAAACAAGCGCAAGAGGAAAGACTCCGGGCTTATATTCATTGATTTAAATCGGAAGCCCTGAGAATCCCCTGCCTGGACGTGGCCTCAGCCATAACCGCACTGACTGGGGGCACCAGGGATGAGAATCTCCGCCGCAAACTTGTCCTCCACCCTCCCTCGACCCTTGCCGAGCTAGTGACTCTGGCATTGCGCCACGCCGAATGCGAGGAGGTGCTCAACGCTTGCCGAGACGCAACCGGCTCGGGTCGGGAGGGGGACAAGAAGCGGGCTTCCGAGCCAAACTCAGGTTCGGGGAAAAAGCGAGACCGTGATGGGGAACGCAAGCGGAAGTACGAGCGGTACACCCCACTAGCCGCACCGGTCTATGAGATCTATGAAGACATCAAAGACTCGGGACTTCTCCGCCAGCCCGAGCCGATGAGGTCGAAGAACCGTAATCGCGACAAGCATTGCTTGTTCCATAGCGATCACGGGCACCACACCGGTGACTGCAACCAGCTCCAGGACGAGATTGAGTGCCTCATCCGTCAGGGACACCTAGCTCGGTTCACAGCCAAGCGTAAAGAAGACCGAGGCGCCGCGGAACCGATGGGATTCCGGGCCCGTCTCCCAACGGTAGCTTCCCCGACAGAGCGCGTGGAAGAGGCGTGAAAATGGGGAAACGGATCAGGGGGCCCAGGGGGAATCCCTGGGGAAAACCCTCTGATGCTTAAGTCAGTGGAGCTATGGCGGGAGCAATAAAGGGAGGTGAGAGCAAGTGCGTGAGATCCCTCTCCAGCATCCAACTTAAATGAATTTTCTGAAATCATGCATTGATTATGGGGGAGTTTTGCATGCTGAAAATTTTGAAAATGATATTTTTCCATTCTCTCAGCATGATGATATTGTTTTTATGGCTGAACATCTTGAGGACTGAAGTTGATTAATATTCCATGGTCTTTACCAATGTGCCACTCATCTTTCTAGATAAAAGCACAACTGTTTTCAAGAAAAGTTCACATATGATGATTTTGATGCTTTGAATGAATTTTCTGAATTCTCTTTTCAGAATAAAATTGTGTCCTCACATTTTAACAATTGGTAATGCGTGTCATGCATTAGTTGCATTAGGTGCATATAGAGTGTCATGTGAAATCTGAAATCTCGCATCACATTGCATATTTACATATCATTCTCTGCATATCATTCACATAGTGCTTTTGGAAGATGAAGATCATCGTGTGTCTTGTTGCATAGTTGGCATTTTCAACATACATATAGTGCATATTTTGAAATACATCATTTTGAATATTTCATGTTGCATAAATGCCAAAATGAATACTTCCAAAAATGGTATCATATCCTTAGGGCCAACAATTCAAGAACTAAAATTGCATATCTTTTCATTTTACATTGCATATTACATATACTCCCATTGTATGCATGCATGTTATTATATGCTATTCAACCCCTTCCTTGAAACTTCTAAGACCGAATACTCAATTGATAAATAATGTTGCATCTGAGTCTTAATAAGTGTGCTTCTTGTCAAACTCGCAGGGGGAGCATTTCATGCTTATTGCATTTACATAGCGGGAGCTGCACTATCTTATTTTAAGTTAAATTTTCTCCATACATATTAAATCAAATTCGCACACTTCATGCACTAATGTGAAATTGAGTGTTATTTATAAGGATATAAGAATTTCATTTCAACACTCTAAAGTAATCCAACTTGCTGCATGAATGATAAAGAGACAGTTGAGGAAAAAGCTGCCTGCCTCCACATACAAAAAATAAAAATGGTTCAAATGAAAGGTAGAGCAATGCTTTGTTTCACTGAGTAAATTGGGCACATGTCACCTGAGACATGATGTGGTTCATTTCTGAAAAGTGTTGACTAAAGTATCTCTGTTCAAATGAGGTGACAAGGTTCAGTATTATGAGTAACCGAGGATTCTGGAATGAGCTCCATGTGTCTCCTCGCGTAAAAAGGAATTATTTGAACCTGATCCTTCTTAGAAAACTTCAGATTGTCAGTGTGAAAATTACTGATGATAATTTGATGAGGCAGAGCGAAGCCTCCAATACGCTATTCTCTAGATGGAAATGCAGTCTGTGCAGTTACTATCATGTTTAATTGAAAATATGGTTATCCATATGGCTAAAATTCATACTCATGTTACTCACTTACACATGATAATTTGATTTGATATGTATTCTGAAAATTTGATTAACTGCATGACTTGCTGCATGTCTTCTCCTATCTATCTGCACACTCCTCAAGGTGTAATCATAAGAGCACTTTGATCTTCATGACTCACCTGCACTTTTCGTACACCTATCCCTTCAGTCTAACAAAGATGGGGGAGTTATGTTGCATGTATATATATCTATTTGCCTGTGTTCAATCCTATTGGATCATTTTCCTTGCATTCTGCATGTCCATATTGTCTACACTTGCATTTCAATGTTGTGAACTTAGTTCATGCATATTGTGCATATTGTTTCTCTACGTCACCTCTTTCACCCCATTATCTGCAAGTTTTTGTCTATAAACAAAACATAAAAAAATAAAAACAATTGGTATAAAAAAAATTACTGCCATCATGGATTCCCCATCATGATCCCCATTTCTGATTATGTCAAAGGGGGAGAGAGAGAGCTTTACAGCATAATATTTTGTCATCATCAAAATGGGGGAGATTGTTGTATATGTGATTTTGATGATTACAAAATGACTTTGTTGCTTGGCCTTGTACTTTATTGATACTTCATGTACTCATGTGCTTGAATCCTTCTTGTTCTATTGCTATGGGGTCATGTTCTAGAATGAGAATGAATTTGTGAAACATGCTTGAAAGAATGCATATGCCCTGTACTCAATGAGAATTCATGATAGAACACATTTGCATGATTGAACACATGAATGAGTCTTTATGCTCACTAGAATGCCCGTTATGCTCATTTCAATATAGTGTGCTAATCTTCTTGCATTATAGGAACGAGTCATAATGGACATCATCTTATTGTCCACCATTCAGAACTTGTGTTAATTCCATCTCTATTCTTCAAAGAACCATTGGTAAGGCTTTGCAATTCACATATCTTCAGTTAAGTGAATTTTGGGTAAGAAAGCTGCAGTGTGTTGACCCAGGGTACTTGTGCATAGATATAAATGATGTGGTTTCATGTACCTCCTACATGAGTCTTTAAGGTTTGAGGATGTATGCTTCATGCATTTACTATATGTGATTCATGCATTTTCTACATAAAGATTTTAAGCTTGTATTGTGCTTGAACTATTCATACAAGACTTCATGAGATTTGGTTCTATATTGCTCATGCATTGCATGAATGTTTAGTCTTGTGAACTATGCACTAAAAGCTTGATTTATTGACGTGATGTTTGAAAGTTTGAGCTCCCATGTCAATATATTTGATTGAATGATAGATTCGTGCTTATCATTTCAAAACATTGTCATTTGGTCAAATGTATTTTTGTTAATTGATATGAGAAGCAAAATGCATGTTTGAATAGGTTCAATGATATACTTTATTATGAACATGTTCATAGTGTTAATGCTTGATGTAAAGATCTTGATTTTCAACTAACATCTTGCTTTATCATGTTTTTTAGGATAAAAATCATGGTTGAGCTTCATGGGATTATGGTAATATTTAATCAATTATTTTTCATTGATTTGGTGGTGTTTTTAGTTATTTTGCAGGCCCAAACAAGAAGGGGTCGACTGATGCGGGACGAGACACGGACACGACAAGCTCGCGATCGTCCCTTAACGAGGGAAGCGTCGGACGTGCGCGGTTGAGAAACCGGCAAGAGCTAGGGTGGTCGGCTCTCTCTTTCGTGCCCGGATCGGGTCACGGGACGATAACGCTCTCTCTCGCAGCAGCGGTGATATAAATAGAAAGAGAGCTAATTACCCTATCATGCTCTCTAGCAGCGGCATAAACAAGCATATATGAAATGAAGCAAAATGCCAAGTAAGGGAGCGAAGGCGATACCTCCACGCGCTCGGCGTGGGGAAGACGGACCCGGCCGAAAACTCGTACTCCCGGGAAACTTAACACACAATAATTATAGCAATGGGAACATGCCCACTCCACGCAGGGAGGTAAAGGGCTATACAAATGGGCCCGGGAGAGCCGAATTCGGGTTGACGGGCAGCTTCGGATGTTGATTCGGCTACACGCGTGTTCACGACCGTGGGGCCCACGTGCTGTTCGGAGGGGCCGTGTGGGTCCCGGTGGTACCGCTGTAGTGGAGGCACTTGGAGAAGCGCTCCCCGGGCTGGCGGCACGCTGGTTCGCCAGCCGGAGGCCGGGCGGCTCCGTTCGGCACCGGTCGGAAAAAGCGATCGGAAATCTGCCGGTTCTGTATTTCAGCACGCGCTCCGGCGAGAACGGTCGCTGCGATCAGCACTGGTGTCGGAATGTGACGAGATCAGAGCTGTTGGAAAGCTGCTTCGAAGTACTACAATCTAGTGGCCTTCAGAAAAATTCACCAGATTTGTACTTCATATTGGCGAATTTTATATGCTGTTGTTGTACAGTAACGGAAGACTCAGATCTACAGACAACTTCCCTGTTGATTGCCTTTGACCGTGAAGTAGATGTCCGAACTTGAAGATGTGTTCTTCTTCAAGGTTGTAGAAAATTGAACAAGAAAACCAGGAATATTTTTGGATTTGTATTTGGAGGTGGTGGTGATTAGTTCTGATTTTTGAAGTGGAGGGTGGTCGGATCTGGGATCTGACTAAAAACATTGTATCAGAGGAAGAACATGAATTTCTAAAAATAGCTAAAAGGCTGATAAAAAATTAAGAAAATTTATGGAGGTAGAGGGTGATGGACAGAACTCCCACTAAAATTGGGAGGGCTTGGATAAATCAAAAAGATGGTCGGAGGGGGAGAACTCAGAGGTTCTGTCACTGTAGATAGAAACCTGGCAGATCTGGGATGACAGGTTGGACGAAAATGTAAAAATACTAAAAGATGGAATTTTGGCGTGAAACTTTAAGTGGATCTTGGGATGCAAGGGCTAAACACATCATAAAAAATTCAGATCAATCCATGCTCGTGGCTGAGATAGACAATTCGTTGAAGCTGCTGTGGTCGGATGAAGATAGAACTGCAGAGGCGGCTCGATGGCGACACGAACGGCGGCGGCGGCGGCGGCACAGACGATCACCGGAGGTTGAGAGGGGATGAAAGAAGATAGAATACACTCTAGATCTGGGGTTGGGGATGGAAGAACAGCAGGGGAAGAGAGAGGGGCGCACCAAGCTTCAAACAACTCAACAATTTTTTGATTTTTTCCATTGAATTTCATATGAAAATACAAGGTTATATATGACTCCAACCAAATCAATTGTGCACCCTAGGATCTAGGGAAGGGGATTGAAGGGCTGGGATGCAATGTGAATCAACACACTTAATACATATTTTAATCTAACTTGACCATTTCTATTCAAACTTAGACTAATTCCATTCCAACTCCACCTAAACCACACCTACCATGCCTAATAAGGCCAAAAGAGAGGGCGCCCCCCATCATGGGCCAAGGGCCATTCATGGGCCAAGAGCCACCCAATATATCATGCTAGTCATGGGCCATTCCCACTTAGATGGCCCATGGGAGAGTGGAACCCAATTTGGGCCTTAAGTGCCTTAATGACCCATTTAAAACCAAATGACCCAATATGAAGTAGCACCCTTAAGTGGACCTAAACCATGATACCTAGTAATGGACTCTTCCTAGAAATGTGGCCCAATGGCTTAATTAAGCCTTACAAATAGCGCCCAAATGAAAGAAATCAAAAATTACACACTTTCAAGCCAATACAACCCATACTACACACCTATACAAGCCAATACATATAATACAACCCATAAGCTCTTGATGTCCTCATCAATTCTCCCCGGGTGGGAGGAACTCGACCCCGTCGAGTAGGGGTATGGCTGCTCCGATACTCCGACAGATCCGTCACCGTGCCAAGTAGCGCGGGTATGCTCCACTCCAAGTGATCGGCACCTGCTCATTCCATATATACTCGATATGCAAACTGCTATGGGCTAAAGGTGGTCACTCCGAAGGGGCACTCTCAAAAGGGAAGAAAATAGCTCGAAGACTCACTAGGAATCACCGCTGAGTCCCTATAGGTGACTGATCCGGGTATAGATGTGGAACCGATCCCATACTCATCAAGTGAGTCCACTCGCCTCTTACTCATAAGAGACCGACAACGAGCTTGCACAAGACTCATGCAGACTTACCATGCAATACACACAACAATCGACTCGAAAGACACCACACAAACAAACCACACAAGAAAACACACTGACTCATGCACGACTCGAGACTAAGGTGGTAGCATCGAGCCCACTAGGTGGCGGCATCCTGGGCGGCAGGAGAGCTGTCCCACTCTTTCCCCCCCAAGGCATAGTACTCATCGGCTAGTGCCTCATCGGCCACGTAATTGACACACTCAAGCTCGGGAGGTGCAGACTCTCCAATACCTATGGCTAGGGTGGCGCGAGCGGGGCACTCGCTGGCAATGTGGCCATACCCGTGACAGTGGAAACACTGCACTCTCGACCGACTACTCTCTCCTATAAAAGGGGGCTTTCCTTTATCATCCCGTCGGGTAGGGGGTGTAGGCAGCAATTGGGGAGATGTAGGTGCCTTGGACAATAGTGGAGGGGGTGCCGGTGCTAGAGGACGGGCTATAGGAGCCGGGGGACGGGCAATGGGTGCCGGTGGTTGGGGTGGAAATAGATCCCGGGGTGGAGGAGGGTGAGGTCTAGGAGCGAAGTGCTCCTGACGGGCGGGCTCCTGAGGACGAGCCATGGGTCCCCTCGGGTATGAACCTAAGGAGCCACGGGAATCACTACGGGGAGGAGCGGGGCTCCACCGGGGAATAGACTCGAACTCACCCTCGAATTGCTCCATTTTGAGAGTAACTTGGTATGCATCCTCTAGCTTGTCCACCTTGCGGCGGAGAAGCTCATACCGTAGGTGCGGGCGTAGACCACGCCGAAACCGAGAGACGGTAAGGGAATCCTCCTCCGTGGCATCACATCGCAAGTAGTATTCATCAAACTCGGTGATGTAATCCGAGACAGACCGGTCTCCTTGGGTGAGGCTTTGCCACCTCTCTATAAGACGCTGGAGGTAGGAGGTAGGGAGGTACTTCTTCCTAAGTTTCTCCCTCATCTCGGTCCATGTATCGATTGGAGGTTCATGACGATGAAACAATAGATTCTCCATGTTCCTCCAATATGTTTGGGCTTGGCCCAAAAGTTTCATCCTGGCAATCTTGACATTCCTTTGGTCCGACATCTCGAACCACTCAAAATATCGATCCATGCCAGCCTCCCAATCAAGATAGACCTTTGGGTCTAAGGACCCGTCAAAGGTGGGAGGGTCGGCCCGAACGGTCCGAAGGGCCCGTTCATCTATATCTTGGTCGTGGGTACGCCGTATAGGACGACGATCATGACCATATCCCCGATGCTCATTCTCAGACTCATAGTCATGCACTTCGGGGACTTCGTGCCTCCTATTAGCTACTCCGTGACCCCTTGGAGTCGCGGGTCACTGACCCAGCTCTGGTTGACCTTGTGTAGGTGGGACGGGTGCTTGGACTGGAGCAATCGGATGTGTCTCAACTGGTCCTTTCTCTAGTGCGGTGACTCTCCCGATCAATCCCTGAACGGACTGACTTGACCCGACGGCCCTATCCTCTACGGCTTTCATCCTCTCTTCTAGGCGGGTGCCTAGACCGTTCACTCGGGTACTCACTCCTTCCATCCTATCCATTCGGGTACTTAAATCACCCATTTGCATGTCAAACCCATCAAGACGTGTATGCAATCCTTGCACTTGTCCCATAAGATTTTGAAACATTTCGAGCACAGCTAACGCATCGAGACTAGTGGCTCGGGGATCCGCCATAGTGGGGGTGGGAGTGAGTACTGAGTACCCCTACGAGTGGGCATGCAAACACACCGACTAGATGACGCCGACTAAAGCAAACACACTAATGCGAAATGATGCGCCTAGACTTAAACCAATATCCGGTACGGGGCGGAGGTAATCGACTCGAGGGTCACTCGGGCAAGTGTGCGGCCTTCTCGATAGGCGTAGCCATACGTTCGGACAACACCTTTTGATATACCGAATTATCGGGATGAAATGCAATTTAAAACACTCTTTTTTTTTGTTTTAGAAATATGATGATCCTAGACTCGACTTAACCCGACTAATGACTAGACGTAAATGACACTCTTTTTTGTTTCTTTTTGACACCCTAGACTCAATCTCGCTCTGATACCAAATTGATGCGGGACGAGACACGGACACGACAAGCTCACGATCGTCCGTTAACGAGGGAAGCGTCGGACGTGCGCGATTGAGAAACCGACAAGAGCTAGGGTGGTCGGCTCTCTCTTTCGTGCCCGGATCGGGTCACGGGACGGTAACGCTCTCTCTCGCAGCAGCGGTGATATAAATAGAAAGCGAGCTAATTACCCTATCATGCTTTCTAGCAGCGGCATAAACAAGCATATATGAAATGAAGCAAAATGCCAAGTAAGGGAGCGAAGGCGATACCTCCACGCGCTCGGCGTGGGGAAGACGGACCCGGCCGAAAACTCGTACTCCCGGGAAACTTAACACACAATAATTACAGCAATGGGAACATGCCCACTCCACGCAGGGAGGTAAAGGGCTATACAAATGGGCCCGGGAGGGCCGAATTCGGGTTGACGGGCAGCTTCGGATGTTGATTCGGCTACACGCGTGTTCACGACCGTGGGGCCCACGTGCTGTCCGGAGGGGCCATGTGGGACCCGGTGGTACCGCTGTAGTGGAGGCACTTGGAGAAGCGCTCCCCGGGCTGGCGGCACGCTGGTTCGCCGGCCGGAGGCCGGGCGGCTCCATTCGGCACCGGTCGGAAAAACCGATCAGAAATCTGTCGGTTCTGTATTTCAGCGCGCGCTCCGGCGAGAACGGTCGCTGCGATCAGCACTGGTGTCAGAATACGACGAGATTAGAGCCTTTGGAAAGCTGCTTCGAAGTACTACAATCTAGTGGCCTTCAAAAAAATTCAACAGATTTGTACTTCGTATTGGCGAATTTTATAAGCTACTGTTGTACAGTAACTGAAGACTCAGATCTGCAGACAACTTCCCTGTTGATTGCCTTTGACCGTGAAGTAGATGTCCGAATTTGAAGATGTGTTCTTCTTCAAGGTTGTAGAAAATTGAACAAGGAAATCAGGACTATTTTTGGATTTATATTTGGAGGTGGTAGTGATTAGTTCTGATTTTTGAAGTGAGAGTGGTCGGATCTGGGATCTGACTAAAAACACTGTATCAGATGAAGAACACGAATTTCTAAAAATAGCTAAAAGGCTGATAAAAAATTAAGAAAATTTTTGGAGGTAGAGGGTGATGGACAGAACTCCCAGTAAAATTGGGAGGGCTTGGATAAATCAATAAGATGGTCGGAGGGGGAGAACTCAGAGGTTTTGTCACTGTAGATAGAAACCTGGCAGATCTGGGATGACAGGTTGGACGAAAATGTAAAAATACTAAAAGATGGAATTTTGGTGTGAAACTTTAAGTGGATCTTGGTATGCAAGGTCTGAACACATCATAAAACATTCAGATCAAGCCATGCTCGTGGCTGAGACAGACAATTCGTTGAAGCTGCTGTGGTCGGATGAAGACAGAACTGCAGAGGCGGCTCGATGGCGGCACGAACGGCGGCGGCGGCGGCACAGACGATCACCGGAGGTTGAGAGGGGATGAAAGAAGATATAATACACTCTAGATCTGGGGTTGGGGATGGAAGAACAGCAGGGGAAGAGAGAGGGGCGCACCAAGCTTCAAACAACTCAACAATTTTTTGATTTTTTCCATTGAATTTCATATGAAAATACAAGGTTATATATGACTCCAACCAAATCAATTGTGCACCCTAGGATCTAGGGAAGGGGATTGAAGGGCTGGGATGCAATGTGAATCAACACACTTAATACATATTTTAATCTAACTTGACCATTTCTATTCAAACTTAGACTAATTCCATTCCAACTCCACCTAAACCACACCTACCATGCCTAATAAGGCCAAAAGAGAGGGCGCCCCCCATCATGGGCCAAGGGCCATTCATGGGCCAAGAGCCACCCAATATATCATGCTAGTCATGGGCCATTCCCACTTAGATGGCCCATGGGAGAGTGGAACCCAATTTGGGCCTTAAGTGCCTTAATGACCCATTTAAAACCAAATGACCCAATATGAAGTAGCACCCTTAAGTGGACCTAAACCATGATACCTAGTAATGGACTCTTCCTAGAAATGTGGCCCAATGGCTTAATTAAGCCTTACAAAGAGAGCCCAAATGAAAGAAATCAAAAATTACACACTTTCAAGCCAATACAACCCATACTACACACCTATACAAGCCAATACATACAATACAACCCATAAGCTCTTGATGTCCTCATCAATTCTCCCCGGGTGGGAGGAACTCGACCCCGTCGAGTAGGGGTATGGCTGCTCCGGTACTCCGACAGATCCGTCACCGTGCCAAGTAGCGCGGGTATGCTCCACTCCAAGTGATCGGCACCTGCTCATTCCATATATACTCGATATGCAAACTGCTATGGGCTAAAGGTGGTCACTCCGAAGGGGCACTCTCAAAAGGGAAGAAAATAGCTCGAAGACTCACTAGGAATCACCGCTGAGTCCCTATAGGTGACTGATCCGGGTATAGATGTGGAACCGATCCCATACTCATCAAGTGAGTCCACTCGCCTCTTACTCATAAGAGACTGACAACGAGCTTGCACAAGACTCATGCAGACTTACCATGCAATACACACAACAATTGACTCGAAACACACCACACAAACAAACCACACAAGAAAACACACTGACTCATGCACGACTCGAGACTAAGGTGGTAGCATCGAGCCCACTAGGTGGCGGCATCCTGGGCGGCAGGAGAGCTGTCCCACTCTTCCCCCCCCCCCCAAGGCATAGTACTCATCGGCTAGTGCCTCATCGGCCACGTAATTGACACACTCAAGCTCGGGAGGTGCAGACTCTCCAATACCTATGGCTAGGGTGGCGCGAGCGGGGCACTCGCTGGCAATGTGGCCATACCCGTGACAGTGAAAACACTGCACTCTCGACCGACTACTCTCTCCTATAAAAGGGGCCTTTCCTTTATCATCCCGTCGGGTAGGGGGTGTAGGCAGCAATGGGGGAGATGTAGGTGCCTTGGACAATAGTGGAGGGGGTGCCGGTGCTAGAGGACGGGCTATAGGAGCCGGGGGACGGGCAATGGGTGCCGGTGGTTGGGGTGGAAATAGATCCCGGGGTGGAGGAGGGCGAGGTCTAGGAGCGAAGTGCTCCTGACGGGCGGGCTCCTGAGGACGAGCCATGGGTCCCCTCGGGTATGAACCTAAGGAGCCACGGGAATCACTACGGGGAGGGGCGGGACTCCATCGGGGAATAGACTCGAACTCACCCTCGAATTGCTCCATTTCGAGAGCAACTTGGTATGCATCCTCTAGCTTGTCCACCTTGCGGCGGAGAAGCTCATATCGTAGGTGCGGGCGTAGACCACGCCGAAACCGAGAGACGGTAAGGGAATCCTCCTCCGTGGCATCACATCGCAAGTAGTATTCATCAAACTCGGCGATGTAATCCGAGACAGACTGGTCTCCTTGGGTGAGGCTTTGCCACCTCTCTATAAGACGCTGGCGGTAGGAGGTAGGGAGGTACTTCTTCCTAAGTTTCTCCCTCATCTCGGTCCATGTATCGATTGGAGGTTCATGACGATGAAACAATAGATTCTCCATGTTCCTCCAATATGTTTGGGCTTGGCCCAAAAGTTTCATCCTGGCAAACTTGACCTTCCTTTGGTCCGACATCTCGAACCACTCAAAATATCGATCCATGCCAGCCTCCCAATCAAGATAGACCTTTGGGTCTAAGGACCCGTCAAAGGTGGGAGGGTCGGCCCGAACGGTCCAAAGGGCCCGTTCATCTATATCTTGGTCGTGGGTACGCCATATAGGACGACGATCACGACCATATCCCCGATGCTCATTCTCGGACTCATAGTCATGCACTTCGGGGACTTCGTGCCTCCTATTAGCTACCCCGTGACCCCTTGGAGTCGCGGGTCGCTGACCCAGCTCCGGTTGACCTTGTGTAGGTGGGACGGGTGCTTGGACTGGAGCAATCGGATGTGTCTCGACTGGTCCTTTCTCTAGTGCGGTGACTCTCTCGATCAATCCCTGAACGGACTGACTTGACCCGGCGGCCCTATCCTCTACGGCTTTCATCCTCTCTTCTAGGCGGGTGCCTAGACCGTTCACTCGGGTACTCACTCCTTCCATCCTATCCATTCGGGTACTTAAATCACCCATTTGCGTGTCAAACCCATCAAGACGTGTATGCAATCCTTGCACTTGTCCCATAAGATTTTGGAACATTTCAAGCATAGCTGACGCATCGAGACTATTGGCTCGGGGATCCACCATAGGTGGGTGTGGGGGTGAGTACTGAGTACCCCTACGAGTGGGCATGCAAACACACCGACTAGATGACGCCGACTAAAGCAAACACACTAATGCGAAATGATGCGCCTAGACTTAAACCAATATCCGGTACGGGGCAGAGGTAATCGACCCGAGGGTCACTCGCGCAAGTGTGCGGCCTTCCCGATAGGCGTAGCCTAACATTCGGAAAACACCTTTTGATATACCGAATTATCGGGATGAAATGTAATTTAAAACACTCTTTTTTTTTGTTTTAGAAATATGATGATCCTAGACTCGACTTAACCCGACTAATGACTAGACGTAAATGACACTCTTTTTTGTTTCTTTTTGACACCCTAGACTCAATCTCGCTCTGATACCAAATTGATGCGGGACGAGACACGGACACGACAAGCTCGCGATCATCCCTTAACGAGGGAAGCGTCGGACGTGCGCGGTTGAGAAACCGGCAAGAGCTAGGGTGGTCGGCTCTCTCTTTCGTGCCCAGATCGGGTCACGGGACGGTAACGCTCTCTCTCGCAGCAGCGGTGATATAAATAGAAAGCGAGCTAATTACCCTATCATGCTCTCTAGCAGCGGCATAAACAAGCATATATGAAATGAAGCAAAATACCAAGTAAGGGAGTGAAGGCGATACCTCCACGCGCTCGGCGTGGGGAAGACGGACCCGGCCGAAAACTCGTACTCCCGGGAAACTTAACACACAATAATTACAGCAATGGGAACATGCCCACTCCACGCAGGGAGGTAAAGGGCTATACAAATGGGTCCGGGAGGGCCGAATTCGGGTTGACGGGCAGCTTCGGATGTTGATTCGGCTACACGCGTGTTCACGACCGTGGGGCCCACGTGCTGTCCGGAGGGGCCGTGTGGGACCCGGTGGTACCGCTGTAGTGGAGGCACTTGGAGAAGCGCTCCCCGGGCTGGCGGCACGCTGGTTCACCGGCCGGAGGCCGGGCGGCTCCGTTCGGCACCGGTCGGAAAAACCGATCGAAAATCTGCCGGTTCTGTATTTCAGCGCGCGCTCCGGCGAGAACGGTCGCTGCGATCAGCACCGGTGTCGTAATGCGACGAGATCAGAGCCGTTGGAAAGATGCTTCGAAGTACTACAATCTAGTGGGCTTCAGAAAAATTCGCCAGATTTTTACTTCGTATTGGCGAATTTTATATGCTGCTGTTGTACAGTAAATGAAGACTCAGATCTACAGACAACTTCCCTGTTGATTGCCTTTTACCGTGAAGTAGATATCCGAATTTGAAGATGTGTTCTTCTTCAAGGTTGTAGGAAATTGAACAAGGAAACCAGAACTATTTTTGGATTTGGATTCGGAGGTGGTGGTAATTATTTCTGATTTTTGAAGTGGAGGGTGGTCGGATCTGGGATCTGACTAAAAACATTGTATCAGAGGAAGAACATGAATTTCTAAAAATAGCTAGAAGGTTGATAAAAAATTAAGAAAATTTTTGGAAGTAGAGGGTGATAGACAGAACTTCTAGTAAAATTGGGAGGGCTTGGATAAATCAAAAAGATGGTCGGAGGGGGAGAACTCAGAGGTTCTATCACTGTAGACAGAAACTTGGTAGATCTGGGATGACAGGTTGGATGAAAATGTAAAAATACTAAAAGATGAAATTTTGGCGTGAAACTTTAAGTGGGTCTTGGGATGCAAGGGCTGAACACACCATAAAAAATTTAGATCAATCCATGCTCGTGGCTGAGACAGACAATTCATTGAAGCTGCTATGCTCGGATGAAGATAGAACTGCAGAGGCGGCTCGATGGCGGCACGAACGGCGGCGGCGGCGGCGGCACAGATGATCACCGGAGGTTGAGAGGGGATGAAAGAAGATAGAATACACTCTAGATCTGGGCTTGGGGATGGAAGAACAGTAGGGGAAGAGAGAGGGGCGCACCAAGCTTCAAACAACTGAACAATTTTCTGATTTTTTCCATTGAATTTCATATGAAAATACAAGGTTATATATGACTCCAACCAAATCAATTGTGAACCCTAGGATCTAGGGAAGGGGATTGAAGGGCTGGGATGCAATGTGAATCAACACACTTAATACATATTTTAATCTAACTTGACCATTTCTATTCAAACTTAGACTAATTCCATTCCAACTCCACCTAAACCACACCTACCATGCCTAATAAGGCCAAAAGAGAGGGCGCCCCCCTTCATGGGCCAAGGGCCATTCATGGGTCAAGAGCCACCCAATATATCATGCTAGTCGTGGGCCATTCCCACTTAGATGGCCCATGGGAGAGTGGAACCCAATTTGGGCCTTAAGTGCCTTAATGACCCATTTAAAACCAAATGACCCAATATGAAGTAGCACCCCTAAGTGGACCTAAACCATGATACCTAGTAATGGACTCTTCCTAGAAATGTGGCCTAATGGCTTAATTAAGCCTTACAAAGAGAGCCCAAATGAAAGAAATCAAAAATTACACACTTTCAAGCCAATACAACCCATACTACACACCTATACAAGCCAATACATACAATACAACCCATAAGCTCTTGATGTCCTCATCACATCAGATGAGCTTTGTAGGTTTCTCTGTAATACTGTAAGAAAAATTGAATTGTTCCATCACACACCTTTCACTGACAGTAGGAGCCCTGCTGAAACTGGCCTTTTCGAAGGAGAACTCTACCTTCCTCAGAATCTACTGCTGCAGGACTTTAACCGAAGTTCCCTTGTCCTCAAATTTAAGTTTGCATCGAGCCTTCCATATCTCCCATAATATGTGGATCATGGTGAGGATTGCTTCATATCCATAAGGGGATTTATTATCAGTTGTGTAAATAATATCCTAGCAGTAGCCAGTGACAGAATTGGACGCTCTGCACCGAGAATCAAAGAGAGTCCTGAAGAATCGCCACAGTGGTTTTGCAATTTGACTTTCCAGAAATAGATGATTTAAACTCTCCTCCTTATTGTTGTTATTGCAGCAAACACATTTAGAGGGGAGGCATATACCACTATCCTTTATGGCACAATCAACCGGGACAGCAAGATGAAGTATCCGCCAACAGAACATTGAGGCCCTAGGAGGGATATATGCTCCCCACATCTTCTTTAAAGGCAATCTTCTATTCCCTTGTGGTCTTACTACATTATATGTGGATTTTCTTGAAAAAGAGCCATCTATATTGGTAGCCCACACACATTTATCTGCCTTCTGTTGCAACTGTATAACTCCAAAGGTTCGTGCAATGTGTTGTGGAATATGAGTCCACACCGGATGATTTGGGCTTAGAATTGCTTCCCTAAGAGTGACCTTTGGGGTGCTGACATGAGATGCCAGCATAGTTCCACAACAGTTGTCGTTCAGCACATCAATTGTATTTCCATTCATAGGAATCCAACGGGTATTGGACAACACAATATGTTTAGCCATACTGTAGACATCCTTTCTTACTCCATCTGGGAACGGCTTCTTAATAGTGCTAAGGTGTCCTTTTATGTAGTTGGAAGATGTATACTGAGACCATAGAGAGGTGCCATTGAGTATTCTCCACATCTGTTTGACCACCATGGTAAGTTCAATATGCTGCAGACTTTTTATACCAAGACCACCTTCCTCTATTGGTTTGGTAATACTAGACTAGGATACCCAATGTCGCTTAGGACCTTCTTTTCCACTCCAGAAAAAGTTGGCACAAAGCTTATTTATAATGCCAATAATAGCTGCTGGAAGGCATGAAGCACTGGCGGTGTGGATAGGAATGGATTGAAGAACTGAATTTATCAAACACCTCCTGCCAGCTTGGGAAAGATACTTAGATTGCCAGCTCTCTAGCCTGGCGCATATTTTATCCAGTAAGTACTTGTAATGTGAAACTCTTTTTCTTCCTTCAAAAAGTGGAACTCCAAGATATGGTTGCATGCCACTTTTATGTTGAAAGCCAGTTATATCTGAAAGTCTTTTAATGACTGTAGGTGATGCTTTGTGGGAAACAATAAAACTACTTTTACTGCTGTTAACTTTCTTCCCAGAGGACTCCTCATAGGCCCTTATAAATGCCAGCAATCCTTTGATGTTCTTGGCCATACCATTCAAGAAAATCAGGGTGTCATCGGCATAGAGTAAATGAGTGACTTGTTGACAGCCTCGAGGCACCTGATAGTGCTACACCTGCCCACTATTGAAAAGCACGGAAATTCCCCTACTGAGAGCTTCTTCTGCAATAATAAAAAGAGCTGGGGCCAAGGGGTCACCCTGTCTGACCCCTCTGGTAGATTTAAAGAATCTAGTAGGGGTTCCATTATATAATACAGAGAACCAGTAGTTGCATAGCATCATAGATATCAAGGAACAGAATCTGCTAGAAAATCTAAATGCCTTCATAACTGCTAGCAAAAAGTCCCACTCCAGCCTATCATAGGCTTTAGCCATATCTAATTTGAGAATAACATCATTACCTCTGATTTTCCTGCCCAGCTCTTTCATCATTTTCGAAGCTAAAGAGATGGTATCAGCTATATTCCTCCCTTTGACAAAGGCCCCTTGATTTTCAGATATTATATGTTGAAGAATATCCACCATCCTGTTGCTTATGATTCTGGAGATGATTTTGTAACTGAAATTGCAAAGACTAATGGGTCTCATATCAGTGTAGGAACTGGGAGAAACCACTTTCGGGATCATTGCAATCATGAGGATGTAGTACCTTTCGACAAGGGCAGTCCTCTGAAAAATCCCTGCACAGCTTTGATGACATCTAATGAAATAATATCCCAACATGCGGTGAAGAACTTTCCGGTATATCCATCTGGACCTGGGGCACTATCGGGTGCTAGTGAATGGACAACATCTGTAATTTCCCCCTCATCAGGAATGATAGTAAGAGCATTGGTATCCTCTTCAGAGATAATACATGGGATGTACTCCAATATTTCATGCTTTATTTGATGATCAGCAGATGTGAATTGCTTTTTACAGAATTCCGCAGCTTTGTCTTTCAGCATTGATTCATCCTCACACCATTCTCCACTATCAAGTTTAAGTTTGTGAATAGTCATTCTAGCTCTCCTTTGTTTTACATGGAGATGGTAAAATTTGGTGTTGCGATCCCCATCTGCAACCAGTTGGTTCTAGCTTTCTGGCTCCAATAAACTTCCTCCAGATGAAGGCATCTTCTAAATTCTGCTTGTGCACTTTGTAATGATATTCTGTTATCCTCATTTGGGTCTACATCAAAGGCAGATTCTACCAAGAGAACATCCTCCTCTATTTTTGCTTTCCTTTGAAAGATGTTGCCAAATTGATCCTTATTCCACTGCATAATCATAGGTTTAATAGCTTTGAGCTTGTACTGAAGAATATAAAAGGCATTGTGGTGATCCGAAGATACAGACTCCCATGCATTTCTCACAATGGATTTAAAATTTTCATCTTCAAGCCACATGTGTTGAAAAACAAATCTACTGGGTCCAGAATTCAGTTGAGGATGATATATGAGCACAGGAGAGTGATCAGAAGGTTCTCTCATCAGGTGTTTGACAGTAATGGCAGGGGCTTTCTCAACCCAACAGTCGTTGAAAAGCACTCTGTCAAGCCTGGCCCTAATATTACTTTGTCCAGTCTGATTATTGGACCAGGTGTACATATGGGCTACCCACAAATCCAGCATCCAATTGCCCTGCCACTACAACAAAGCCCTGGAAGTCTGTCATAGAGTTTATAAAACCCATAGTACCCCCCTTCTTCTCCTCAGGTGACAAAACATCATTATAGTCTCCACCCAGAATCCATGGTTGATTTATAGTACCACCAAACTATAATAAGTCTTCATTCAATTCTCTTCTGCCAACCACATTACACGAAGCATAATCAAAAGCAGCAATGCAATCAACACAGCCTCCACTCTACGTATGCACAGTGATAAATTGAGAACTTCTTTTCACCACCGCAATTGAAACAGTATGTTGCCAAAGCAGCCAAATTTTGGAATTGTCCTCCTGATTCACACAGGCATAGTCAAATTTGAGTCTTAGCCTAATATTGTCCAGTCTGTCAGCAGAAATTTTGGGTTCTATAATGCAGACCATTTGAACATCATTCCTTCTTATATGATTTTTGATGTTGCGCATTGATTTGGCATTACCAATGCCTCGAATGTTCCAAATTAAAATAGGACCAATCATTGAGAAAGAGAACATAGTTGAGTACCTCCAGCTAGGTGTTTAGCTTTAGCCCACGTCAGGGGTTGTTGCAAGTTATTCCCCGAATATTTCATCCCTCGATCTTTACATCCAACAAACTCTTGATCATTCCCCAATAAAGCATCATGCATGAATATATTCTCAGAATTGGACTGATCAGCCACAGACAGATCTCCAATGCCATGTTCAAAAGAAGAAAGAAGTTTGTTCACTATAACTATATTGGTGGTATCAATAACAAGCTCATTCTGTTGACTGACCCTATGTCCCATATCATCATTTCTACCCGCATTACCTTCAGTGGTTTCCACCTGAACAAGATCTTTAACTAGCTTGACCGGATCCCCCGATGATTTTGGTGTGTCTGCCATAGTAGCACCATGGACACTTTGAGAAACTCCGATGCCAACACCCAAACTAAGTATACCCTTCCCCTTAGGTAGCTTCCTGGCCAAAGTTCCATCAGAACTGGTGTTAAATACCTTTCCCTGACCACTATGTTTCTTTTTGGAAATAAACTTGTCCGACAGAATTTAGGATGAAAGGAGCTCTATATCTTGAACATGTTGTGAGGTAAAGGGGAATTTGGCACTAGCATAATTCTGTAAGTCCACAACCACACAATCATTCTCAGTCAAGGCACTAGCTGGTAAAGCAATGACATTCAATTGATCCTCATCAGATGTCGGGATATGAGTCATTGGCTCCTCTGACTCCCCCTACCATGAACTATCTTTTCCTTGAAGAGCATCAAACCTGTTATTCATTGAAGTTTCCTGTCGAACAGCTCGTGTGCTTAATGCTCTGGGCATAAACACCTTCTATAACACCCCGGTTAAATAATAAAAAAAAAATAAAATTTTGAAATATGTATTGAAATTAAAGTTATTTCCTTATTATTTAAGGACTTCAATGATTTTCTTAATTAAAGAATATTATTTATTTTTGAAAGTGACCAAATTATGTCAATGATTATTTTTATACAATCACTATAAAGAGACTTTCATATTCCAAGATGTAATCGAATTTTCTACGTTGAATTGGATTTAATAGGTATAGATCAAATTAATCGAATTTCACCTGTAAGCCACAGTTCCGACTAATTTTTAAAAATATGAAATAATTATATTCTTGTAGAGAACAAAGTTTCTAACAATAATGTCAACTGGGCTAACCCCTAATAAAAATTTAATTAGGCTGAATTAAAGAGTTTTTAGTCAAAATCGTTATTCTTAATAGATCAACCTTAATCGATCAAATTCGAGCTCATTTCTCAACCAATCGAGCCCAACTGGGCCCATTTGATAGGTTTACCCTAGAATCCCATCTTCCTTTCGAAAACCCTAACTCTAGAGCCTTCTATTGGCGGCGGCGATGTGGATTAGATGTGAAAACCAAGTTTTTCACCGATTCTTTTCCTTTGGACTCTCTTAGCCAATTCTATCTCTAGAAGCCTCCTCAACCTCTATAAGTAGATGGCTTTGGCAACCCTAGAACCCCATTTGCATCTCCAACAGACGGCGTGACCTGTGGTGGCCGATCGACATCATATTAGGGCGAGGATCGACGGGTGTTCGCGGATTAAGGTTTTGGTGTCTTCCTCTTTCTTCCTCGATTAAAGTAGGTTTCTCTCAGGCCCATTCTGAATTAAACCATACCATGGCATGCACCTCGAAGTCCTCTTTTAGTTGATCATGTTTTGCCTAATTTTTATTATCTATATCGTGCGAATTCATCATTTCATTGAGAGCATGTGATTAGGGTTTTTCTGTATTCCTTTTTCATCTGATTTATGTAGGATAATCGAAGTCAAATCTTGAGATTGATCATGCCTTCTTGTTCGTTTTTAAGTTCTCTTTCGATTGATAGTAGTTTGCCCAATTTTTATGAAGTATATAGATCGAATTAAGCTTTTCATTTGACATGTATCGGGTTTGGCATCCTTCTGGGTATGGCGAGCATTGAATAGCCCTAACAGAGACCGCTTATTGTTCCGCGGTCGCACGACAGACCGTTTGTTTGGACTGAGCGGCCTCCAGTTAGACTGCTTATATGTCAAGCGGCCATGAGATTGATCGTCATTACACGGCGGGGTTCCAAGTGGAGCGGCCCTCAAATGGCCATCTAAAGACATGAACGGCCCCTCGATAGACTGTGTTATGGCGGTGGGTTTTCAAAAGAAAAGAGGAGTTGCGTTGGTTCTGAGTGGTCCTCCTCTGACCGTCGAATGCATTGAGCGGTCCATATATAGACCGTTTTTAACCCTGTTTCAGTAAAATGTTACTCGTTTCTAGCATGCTATTCTATTTTTCGTGATTACATAATATGATTTTAGGGCTTAAATTTGTAGTATGAACACACTAATGATTAGGATTCATGAAATATTTGATCTAAGGTCTAATTCTCATCCAATTATGTTATCCTTTCCATGTTCACCTTTCATGTATCCTAATTTAATTGAAAAGAAAGTAGACTAATATGTGTGATCAAGTGATTAGTTGCAATTCAGTTGTATAGTTAAAACTTGTTTTAAGGTCTTGCCACTTCGGTGGTGGCGACTGGACCGAATGTCTCGTTTTCTGTTGATTGTGAACTAGTAAAATCTTGGTCATCGAATTACCTCTCCGTCAGATATTCCTTCCGCCGGACTATGTGTTCATGTTCTGAGACCTCCGTAAGCCCTCGCGAGCCTGGGATTCCCACTAGGACGTCGGGTGGGTTGTACCCACAAGCCTGAACCTTTTTGACTCGATCGAATTGTGTATTTTTGCTAAATCCTAAAATAGGGAATGTTCTGTTGAAGGCGGCCCTCCTGAGACCGTTTCTATCAGTAAGCGGTCCAGTCATGACCGCCAGACTGTTTGAACGGCCCTCCTGTGACCGTGTTTAATCGGCTGTGCGTCGACTTTAGTCCTTGGACTCTGTAATGTACATGGTTGAGATTAGACTGTTTATATCTTCAAGCAGCCCAGCCAAGACCGTCCAATCTTGATCACGGCCCATCTTAGACCGTTTTATACTCATTCACTTTGGGTTGGATCTTTGACCCAGCTAGCCTTTAGCAGTCCTGCTTAGACCGTTTAGATTGTGCACACTGTCTTGATTAGACTGTGTACCTCTTTTAGCGATCCTTTGCTGACCGTTTCACTTTCCAGTTTTTCAAAAATTGATGTTTTCATGGTTTTGATATGTGTATGCTTTTCTAGCCTAACTAGGCTATTGTACGTTAAATTTTTGACCTATTGTTAGGTCTACTGTCGACATTTATTTATTTAAGAGTCGCTTCTTTAAATGACTATTCCTCTCGATTAATGAGCTTGTTGTTGGAATCTCAAGAAAAATCAATATTTTTACACATTTTACCTTGATTACATGAGCTTGATCTTGGAACTCTTAGCCATTCTATTCGTGGATGTCTAGATTTCGTGGGATCTATGATCCAAACAAATCAATGCCAAGGCAAACACATTAAAGGGCCAGTCTGGTCCTGGGAGCCGCACCCGAAAAGTACTTGATCCCCGGGGAGGTGAATGAATAGGTGTGGCATTTGGCACCAGTACTATCTAGCGTGTTGGGTCTATAACATTCCACACTCTTGTGATACTTGCTATACTTGCTTGAAAGCAGGAAGTGCTTTCTTGCATGACTCGACTTGACTTGACTTGATAAATGGCCATTCACTTATTATCTTGCATGATGTGTTGACTTGACTTGACTTGGCATGTGGCCACTCACGTAGAATTATGGTTATTTGTTTTACTATCTCGATTTGCAATGTTCCTTCCATTTATCTATTAATTATCTTCTGATCTTGTTGGTTACCAGCTTGTTTTATTGAATTCTTACTTTATTTATACATTCATGAAAATGGCTAATTACTTAAACTTTGCATGATGATAGAGTGTAATTCCTAGTGAGCTTTTCGCTCACCCCCATTATTTCCATCCTTTTTAGGTAACGCAGTAGGTGGAACGTTTGCATTTGGAATCGGGTCAGCGTGATCGAGTGAACCTGGAGCCTAGAGACCAGAGTCTTTTTATTTTCTTGAGTCTAGATAGTATTGTGGATCTTGCTATTTTCTCTTCTTTATTTCTTTTATTGAGTCCACATTGTATTTAAATTCCAAATATCAATAAAAATCACATTTTTCTCAAATTAATGGCCTCCATGTGTTGAGTATTATTTATTTTATTTTAATTATCATGACTATTTCGCTGCCACGTTCCGAACATCGCTTCCTGCTGCTATCGGTTCGGGGCGTGACACCTTCCTACCTGCATTTGTTCAAAACCTTTCCGAGGTTGATGGATCACCGAATTGCCCAAATTCCTTTTACACTCAGCTTCCAAGTGACCAAGTTTGTGACACAACACACATAAATTTGGAACTCTATGATAATTCACTGGCTGCCAAAAACCTTCTCTGTCCAAATCAATCCACAGTCTTTCTTTTCTTGGAGCAGAAATATCCAATTCTACACAAGCAAGCGCCACTGATGTGTCAGTCATTGGTATAGTTTTGTCATGGATCCTCAGCACTTGACCAAAATTACCAGCAATGGATCTCATACAATCTTCATGATAAAGATTTGCAGGTAGCGCCGGGAAGCCCAGCCAAACCGGAGTAGATGTAGGGTCTGCAGCAAAATCAAAATCTGGCTTCCATCTAAAAAATATAAACATGTATCCATTTATGTAAAGATTCTTCTGGAGTAAAAGTTTCAGAAAATCATCTTCACAACCAAGCTGAATAAGTATATGTCTTTGGTTTAATCTGCTGATAACAAAATCCGAGGATAGAGCCATCCTCTGTGATAAGTAGGTTTTAATCTAAGGGAATGCTGGCCTGCCATATGAACATTTAGCTATGATGGCATAGCTCAGGCTCTATAGGGAAGCTTGTATATAAGCCTTGGAGAAGAAAACAGTCGGCTCACCTTGATTTGTGAAGCTCGGCGCCTTCAGCGGGATCGCCATCATGGCTTTATGATGCGTGAAGTCACGTGATCAATGACACCCAAGAGGGGGGTGATTTGGGTGTTTACAAATTTTAAGAAAACTTTTGGCCTTTTTGAAGAATGTGATAAAACACTACTTAAGAGATACAAATCTATTCAATCACAAGTTGGATTTATAAAAATTTAATTAGTGATGAGATAGATTATACAAGATGAACAAGAATAAAACCTGAACAACAAAGCACACTAACACTCACGTAGAATGGAGGTAGAAGAAAAGGACCAAATCACATAATTCAAACCATAGTGCACAACGATTTTTAAGATGGTTCGGATGCAACGACGGCAATCCTATGTCCACCCCTCACCAAACCCGGTGAGGCTTCACTCGAGGATAAATCCCCAAATGGAGACGACACTCCAACTACACACGCAGGACGACGCTTGCCCACACACCCGGGGACACACCCCAACACACACACACACACACACACACACACGAAGATGAGGTCTCCAACACGATCTGACAACCGGATCACTAACACGAACACCCGCTGCCACAAGTGCAGCAATCCACACACATGAGACAAAACGGATCTAAAAAGACCCCCATACACACAAACGCAGATCTAGGAAGATCCACGAACACACGTAAATTGAATAAAACACACACACACAAGCACGACCACGGATCCAACAACGATCCACACACACACAAGTTCTTGCAATTTATGATGAACACAATTACAACACCCAAAACATAAATACAATGAGGCTTAGTTTAGAAAACTCATGATTTGGGTTTCCTTTGAATGCATGTTGCGGATCTTGAACATATCTTCAATCTTCACTTGACCGGAGCTTCAATCCGTGCTTGCTTAGCTTTTCTCCTTTCTTGCTTGCTTGGCTTCTCTTCTTTCTCCCTTAGGCACTCTTCTTGGAATCCTTGCTTGCTTGCTTGGCACTTCTCTTCATTGGAGGAGGTTGGCTTCAGATATGCCTTCAATGGGTTGAGAATGGATGAAAAACACTTGCTGCACTGAGTATTGTTCATGGCTACAGTACCCTTCTTCTTCCTCCTTGGACAGCACCCTCTTGATCTCCCTTTGAAGCCCTCTTGGATGGTTAGGGTTATGACTCCAATAAGATGTTTTATAACCTTTGAATGGTCCATGGACAACCCCCAGACCAGATCCACAAATCATAGCTTAATTGGGGTCATTGGGATTAAACAAATGGGTGAAGATTCCTCTCCACGAGCTTGAAATCGAAAGTCAACAATAGGGGCCTCGGGGCTGTCGGTCGATCAGAATTTATGGGGCGGTCGACCGGAACTTGCTGCAGCCAGAACATTTTGGTTCTGGCAAAACTGGTCGAAAGACCCTATGGTGACGGTCGACCGAAACCTATAAAAATTTCATCTTTTCGGTTCTGTTAATTCTGGTCGACCGGCCATGGTGTGTTGGTCGACCGAAATGACTCATACCTACAAAAATGAAGTGTTAGCCCAAGGAAACATATCTATAAGTCAAGAGCTTCAAGTCCATATCAATTTCATGCATTTTGGGTTTGGTTTAACTTAATTTATGCATTTAGAAAGTTCAAAGCAAATGAGCACTTGACCGCGCAGGTCGATCCGCGTGCGAGGGCGCACGATGGCGAGTTTTGCAAGGGCTTGAAACCTCATGAACCAGGTGCATATGAACACTTTGAAACACACATGTTCTGAGGTAAGGATCAAGTTCTGGGATAAGAATCAAGAGATAAAACTCAATCAACCGAAGTAAAATATTCATGAAATAACCTCATGGAACACTCAATAATAAGGAGTGTATAACAGGTTAAGATCCTTACCAATCGTTCTTGATAGAACATGACATATACCACTTGTTTTGGATTGTAGAGGAGCAGGGTGCTTATCCACACGTTTGGTTCACCAGGTGACTGCCATGAGTTTGATCCTGCAAGCAAGATAGTCAGGGTTAATACCATGCTTGTTCACATTAAAGAGGTTATGAAACCTCTTGCCACTTATAAAATCAATTCAATCAAGCAAGAATCTAGACCATGTACCGCTGCCATTTGCCATCTCAATCATATTTAAACATGAATGTACATAGTCATCAAGAGCATGTGCAACCAACCATAAGTTTAGTTATCATCACTCAATCACACATTAAGTTTAGTTATCATCAAAACCATAATGCCAACAATCATCAAAACCATAACTCAACAATGCGTTGCCAGCAACATTTGTGCATACGTCCGGCGAGGACCCATGTTCTGCGAAGACGGAGAGGCACCTTCATGAATTCTTCCAGAGCAGGAGTCGGGGGGGGGGGCTCACCCCCCTCGCCATTCATGGCCGACGAAGCTCAAGAACCGGCAGGTCTCGTTTCTCTCTGTAGGCCGGAAAGCTTGCTTGACTTCGTCTTTCTACCACTTCTTCACAAAGTATGATCACCTAGGTTGCCTTCTTGAAAATCATCTTCATCATCCTCATCAGACTCATCAGTGCTCTCAAAAACCTTGAGAGCCATTGGCTTCTTTTTCTTGTGATCTTCCTCATTCCTTCTCAGATTGAGATCATATGTCATGAGCGATCCTACCAGCCCATCTACTTTCATCACTAACAGATCCTTCGAATCTTCAATCACGGTGGCCTTAGTGTGCCACGCTGGTGTAAGAGATCTCAATATCTTTCTAACAAGTTCAGTGTCAGACTATTCTTTACCCAATGATTTTAGATAGTTTGCTAGTTAGGTAAGTCTGGCATATATTTCAGAAATAGACTCGTCAGGTTTCATTTTGAACATTTCGTAGTCAAAAATCAACATGTTGGCCTTGGTGGCCCTTACCTCAGAAGTTCCTTCATAGATTAGATGAAGTATGTCCCACATCTCCTTTCCTGATCTGCAAGTGGATACTCTAGAGTATTCAGTGGGATGGATAGCGCATTGCATTATGTTCTAATCGTAGACTTCTTGATCTAGTCAGCAGTCTAGGTATCTTCTTCTTCAGGCAGTTCAAAGGGACCTTGACTCACATCCAACAAGATCTGGTGATCCTGGGCACGATGAAAAACCTCCATCCGGCTATACCAGTATGTGTAATTTGGCCCATCAAAGAATGGGGGTCGATTGATAGAGTGACCCTCAGCTACAAAGCTGCGAGGGACGTTCCCATCAGATCTCCCTTGATCGTTGGACCACATCTCTAGGGAACCCACTTTGATACCAATTGATGAGTGGTATGAGTGGATCCAGAGGGGGGGTGAATAGATCCCCACCAACAATACTTGACTACTTAAAAGTTCAGAAAAAGCAGCAGAATAGAATAAGCTTGATTGAATAGCTCAAGCCTGGTTGCAGATCAAAAATCGTATTGTTCGTGAGTAGAATATTGGAAGACGTACAAACTAAATGATTGAACATGTGAAAGAGGTAGAAGAGATGGAATAGACCATACAATCGCACACACCACTACTCAGAGAGTTTTTAGGTGGTTCGGCTGCTATCTAGAAGACTAACGTCCACCTCCCACGAACCCGGTGAGGATTTCACTCTTGGCCAAAGGGAAACACACACACATGTGGAGCTAGTCCACTACAAATGCTGACAAACAGCTTGCACGAGGAACAAGCTCCTTGACTACACACACACGGCTGCATAGCAGCCAAAACACACTTTGGTCCCTAAAATAGGGTACTGAAAAAATGCTGAAATCTCAGCAACCACACACGAAAAAATAGAAGAAAAGTCTCAGAAAGAAAACTGAAATCGAAACAAAGACACCAAAATGTAGCTTCTAATATAAGTCAAGAAGCTGAAAATGAAGATTTGAACTCAGATCTGTAGCTGTTCCATTTCTCTCTCTCTCTTCAGTGGGCAGATAATAATGGGGAGGAGAACTCTCTCAAGGTACTCTCAAAACTTCCCTCTCAGCTGTGGAATCGCACAGGCCAACTTCTAGAGTACTCTCTTCTCAGGTGCTCTTCGAACAAGCTCAGGGCGTCTCTCCTAGTTTTCCCGCGTCTCGCTAGGTCCATATTTATAGAAGAAAAGCATGGATACTCCCTCTTTTCTAGATCTATTTTCTGGTTGGTCCTTTTCAGATATTTTTTCTGATTGGTCCATAATAACAATAGAATATTCTAACCTAGGAGCTTTTCAGAAATCAAGGTACGTGTCCTGGAGACGTGTGCCATTGACTTGGAGTAAGTAATCACGTCACCACGTGGCCTGCTCGTAGTCTGCATGTGTTGTGACTTTCAGATAATATCAGTCAACTGAGTTGCAGATCAGTCTGCTGAACTTCCATGTTTGTCGACTTGATGTTTGGCATGGTTTGTCAACTTAGTGTTGTGAGCTTCAGATGATATGGGTTGACCTAGTTGGCTTGGTAGGTCGACCTAGTTGGCTTGGTAGGTCGACTCAGTGTATCCTGACATGAGCTTCAGCATACGAGCATTAGCACACGAGCATCAATTTAGTTGGGCTGAGCAACCTCAGTCGACTGAGTAGACTGACTTTTCTTATCTTGACTGATTTTTCCTTTTCTTCTATCGACTCACACTCTTCCTGTCTTCGACAATATCTGTCGACTCCTTGGCCCATCTGTCGACTGACTTTCATATCTGTCGACTAACTTGCAACTCAGTCGACTGAAATTGCCTTTGTCTATCCACTAACTGGCAAGCCCTTGCACCTTGATTTTAGCAAGTTGAAAGCCCCTTGCCTATCTTCATTGAGTCTTTGTTGTCACACAAAATTGCAGCTTGAGCTTATCGTTCCATAGACTTATCTGCTTTCACCCGGTTGCCCCAACCATCTATATTTGCTGGTTGAGACCTCTGTTCTTCAGCATTACCTAAATGCCCTACTGGACATCCATTGCCTGAATTTACTTTACTTCCCATATGGATCATCTCCTTGCTCAATACCTTCAGTTGTTTTGCCATAGTCCTTAAGTTCTTCAGCATGCTCTCTGCTTTTATGCTGATGTCAACTGTGTCTTTTGCTGGAGTTGCTTTGACTGCAGGTAAAGTCTGTCGACTTGGACTCATATCTGTCGACTGAATTTGAATTCAGTCGACTGATTTTGCCTTGTCGACTTGACACTGCACTTGGCCGACTGAATTTTCTTGAGAATCAGACGGTTATTACATTTTTTAGAACACTACATAGATTCTGACCTTGACTCATTTATTTACGTTGCATGCACAAGATCAGACTAACATTCCATAAGTCACAGTTAGACATCATCAAAACACAGAACACAACATTATGAGGAATCCACAAAGAATGGATGTCGATCCACTCACAAAACCTCAGGGTTCCTACGACCAGTTCATGAAACCCGCGAAACGTCTCACTGCTCTCCACTGCCCAACTCTTGCTCTCGTCTGCACCGATCATCACCCACGTCGCACTGCTACCTTGCATGCACGCCACCGTCGGCCATCGCGGGTGAAGGAGGAGGAGAGAGTGAGAATGCGGGGGCGAAGGGAGAATGGGAGAGAGAGAGTGAGGGAGTGTAACGAGAGAGAGAGAAAAAGAGAAAAGGGGAGGGGGTTTCTTCAAAGGGTTTATTTGGGATTTAACATTTTCAAAATTTAGAAAATTATCAAAAATTAACCTTGCGATCTTTGAAAAACACATAACTCGCCTATCATGCTACGACGCCCAAGAATAATATATTATTTCTCATTTAGAGTTCCGAAGACTCGATATTCATAAATTCTATTTTATTTTTAAAATGTGATACGAGACCCACATAATCGCTCTGAAATCTACAGAGATGTGATCTAAAATCTAGGTCATGACAGTCCTCCCCCCTTATAAAAATTTCATCCTCAAAATTTAGAACGATGCATACCAACTCATCGGTGGAGAAGAACTCACCTAGTTGGCCTTGCACTCACTGCTCTTGGACAATCTCTTACTCTTAAATCAAAATCTTCTGAGGGACACTGCCAGGCCATCGCATCCAGCAGAATAATATTGCTTCCTATCACCACTCCTGCCAAATCTTGGAATGATCATAACATATACAGAAACAACCACGTCTGGCGTCACCCTAGCCACTCCGAGACCGGAGAAATCATCTCCTACTCGGCTTAATCTATGCAGTCCTCTCAGCCTACTGCAACATCAATGTTGTCGCTAGCTCCACAATGCTGATGTCTTCTCAGTTAAAACCGAACCACTATTAAGTCTCACAAGACCAGCTCTGGACCTGGTGCCAATTTTTTATCGGACCCCTCACGGTCCAATCTACGGTGGCAGTAGAAATCCGTTTTTTAGCCATTGGCTTCACACCAACCGAAATTCTTGTCCTGCTCCATTTCCTTCTCGTTTCACTACAGGAGCAAAAATCAATTACCTCACAATTTTAGCCACTTCCCCAGCGTCTCTAACGCTTAATACTATTGCCCACTATGGTGAACTCCATTAATTCGCCATCTCTGCCGACATCTTGGTCCTCTTGTCAAAACCAACCTTTCATGGAAAATACAACACAGCCACCCGTGTGATCTCTCAGAATCTTACAACAACTTGAGGTCTAGCCTCAGAGTTGCAAAATTTCTGGCTAGAATCAAGCAGGAGCATCGAATTGTACCATTATCTTCAGGGCCCCACGCCAAGGAATCACCCATACCATACCGAAGTCTGGCCGACATATTTCTTATTAGTGTTGTTATCATGTCATTTTATTATCATTATCATTATCCTATTATTATTTTCATTATGTTATTTACGTGCTTTGAAACTCCTAGCAGCCCAACATTTAGTTTCGAAGCCGCTATACGCAACTGGCTACCAATTCTTAATACGCCTCGCCTGTGCGAGGCACCACTAACTTAGAGATCACCTCCATCTACTCTTTAGCAAGACATTCAAGACACTTCAAAGTCCCACCGATTCAACATCAACTCCACTCTAGACATTCTCACAGGCCATTGGTCCCTTGTCTTGGCAACGTCACAGGGTTGGAGCAACACCTAACCCCATATTCCAACAAACTTCACAACACCGATTAGACTTAACTAAGATGTGCCTTCTGACGCCTGCATAGTTAACCATACAACCTTATCACGGAATTCTGGACAACCAGCCAACCTCCAATTAAGAACGCAAGAATGCATGTTGAGGTCCTTCCCACAGGATCACTGTCTCAGGACGCCCACTTCTCAACCACAAAGCTCACGATACCAAGCGTAGCACACCATTAGTGGTCTCTCGAAGACCATTTCCTTGCACCATGTTCAAATATTGGGGCGTACTCCTCCCATAATTTATGGAAGACCTGGGACATCTCCATCATTTTTGCTATCACTAATCTGACTCTCACACTCAGAGACCATGCACTTCCTTCTGCCAGGGTCACGTTAAACCAGGTAGCCTGAAATGACAGTGCCTCTAAACGCTCGATGCACCAGTACATAAATTCACTGAGGCACTAGTTAGCCCAACTAGCCTACCTGATTCCTCATAACACCACCATGGGTATGCATTTGCTATTTCTCAGCACACGTACACATTTCCTACATCTGAGATATACCTCGGGAATACCGTCCTCATTCACAACTGGTCCATGATACCTTCTTTCTAGGCAACATATCCTCACATTGCCCCACGACAATTCCAATTTTCCAAGGACTACACTCAATATTTACCACCGACAGGCAACACTACAAGCCATACCACGCACTTTACGGAGGGAACTAACGCAATCACGATCTTCATCCAATAGCTTCCACTACCATACCATCCCACTCGCAATACTACCAATACCACACCCAATGTCGCCAGCTAATGACACAACAATTACTTGGTTTTTCTTGGCCACAATGATCTTACATTGGGGAAGCAATTCTCATCTAATGGCCACAAATTCTCCAAAAGCCTATTAATCCTCAAAAGAGCTGACCCAACTAGACCCAACAGGGTCCGACGAGGCAAGCTCGTCCAAGTGACAGCCCACAGGGCCCACTTGGAAAAGCCCAATAAAAGAATGCTCGAGGAAACAACTCTCCTAGGCGGCCCCAAGTCTCGGAGAGCCCGAGCTTCGGTCAGGTCACAGGAAGACCCGTGCACGAGCTATCCCTCCGCACGAAGGAAGGAAGCGCTAGCCGGTCTGTCCGACCCATCTCCTCACCGAGCTAGGCCTATTGCCCAAGTAGGGCCGGCCCCTCTAAGCTCGGTACGACCGATAAAATGTTTATCATTGCAGCCGTTAGAGTCCACAGCGGGCCGGGCGCCAAGAAGTCCAGGAGCTCCGGCTTCCCAGCGAGGATAACGCCCCCACGATGAGGACATAAACGCCCACGACGAGGACGTAACCTCCACCGGAGACCCCTCGGCTTGCAGGACTCCAGAGGGCGGCGCACTATTTAAACTTGGGATACCCTCCGACGAAAAGTAAGTCCAGATCCACCCCTAATTCCTCAGCACGGATCACTTCACCCCATTGGTGGAGAGGGATCTCGCGCCTTCACCTTCTCCTCCCCATCGCTGCTCCCACCATTGCTCTACTGACTTGAGCGTCGGATGGTTTCGCCCCAGGGAATCCCCCTGGGCCCTCTGACCCGTTTCCCTGTCTTGCAGTTCACTAACTTGGTGATTACCAGCCCGCTCAGGAACCAGCGCGAGATTTCGCCTCTTCATTTGGCGCCGTCTGTGGGAAACGCACGAAGAGGCAACATGGTGATAAGGAGCTCAGGGAGGAGGTCCGCCGGCAAAAGAGGTAAGGCCATGGTAGCAGCAGGGGATGGCCCTTCCAGGGCCTCACAGAACCCTCCCTCCAACGCCAGCATCCCCGCCGACGGACCACCACCCCCCCTGCGGCGGTGGGGCTACCCCCCTACGGTGGCGCCGAAGCCTTCCAGGCCCTCAACGCCAAACTGGATGTCCTCGTGGAACTCATGAAGACCCAGGCGGCCAGGGATGCAAGGTCCCGTGCCCCGTCAGGGAGCCCCCCCCGCAGGAGTACGTCCCAGCACACAGCTGGGGGCCGCTTCACCCTTCGCGGCCAGCAACTCATTCGTAACAGGGTCGGAGGACCCTCGCAAGCTCCGCCTCCGGAGCAAGAGGCCTCCTCCACGCCGAGGAAAGGAAGGCGGGGGACGCAACGGCCAGATCAAGAAGCCGACGTTCCCGGAGACAGCCAAGATGCTCCCCCCAGCCCCACGGCACGACAGCAACCGGAGTTATCCCTCCGGCTACGAGATTTCGAAAGGCGCTTCGCTGAGTAGGAGCGCGCCCTTCGCGCCCTATAGAAGGCCTCTTCCCCAGAAGACGAGGAGAAATCCCCATTCTCCGAGTATATCTTGAAGGCAAAGGTATCTCCCAGAGCCCCCATACCAACCTTCAAGCTTTACGACGGCCAGGGCGACCCGGCCGACCATTATGATAGCTTCGATGCCCTGATGACTCTACACGGAGCGTCGGACCCCATCAAGTGCCGAGCCTTCGTGACCACTCTGGTCCAGGGCGCTCAAGCGTGGTTCCGGGCCCTCGCCCCCGGATCTATCCGAGACTTCAAGCAATTCGGGCGAGTCTTCAAGGAGAGCTTCGCCGGAAGTGCCCCCCCCAAGGTCGGTAGCGGGGCTCTTGGCCCTTAAACAGGCGCAAGGGGAAAGGCTCCGGGCTTACATCCACCGATTTAAATTGGAAGCCCTCCGAATCCCCCGCCTAGACGTGGCCTCGGCCACAACCGCACTGACCGGGGGTACCCGGGATGAGAACCTCCGCCGTGAACTTGTCCTCCACCCTCCCTCGACCCTTGCCGAGCTAGTGACTCTGGCTTTGCGCCACGCCGAGTGCGAAGAAGTACTCAGCGCTTGCCGAGACGCAACCGGCTCGGGTCGGGAGGGGGACAAGAAGCGGGGCCCTGAGCCAAATCCTAGCTCGAGAAAGAAGCGAGACCGGGATGGAGAACGCAAGCGGAAGTACGAGCGGTACACCCCGTTAACCGCACCAGTCTATGAAATCTATGAAGACGTCAAAGACTCGGGACTCCTCCGTCGGCCCGAGCCGATGAGGTCGAAAAACTGCAAGCGAGACATACATTGTCTATTCCACGGCGATCATGGGCATCACACCGGTGACTGCCACCAGCTCCAAGACGAAATCGAGCACCTCATCCACCTGGGGCACCTGGCTCGGTTCACTACCGAGCGCAAGGAAGATCAATGCACCGTAGAAGAGATCGACAACGCCCCCCGAGGGGTTCACATCAATGTCATCTCTGGAGGAATAGCATCAGGAGGCGACAGCAGCCGTGGAAGGAAGCGTCATGCCGAGCGGGCGAGCCGAGCCCCAGGGCCACCCAAGGACCCGCCCCAGGTCATAGTCTTCTCCGATCAAGACCTAGAGGGGCTGAGCACCCCGCATGATGATGCCCCGTAATCTCGGCCACTATAAACCATTGTAACGTAGATAGGATTCTTGTGGACAATGGAAGTGCCCCTGATGTATTATCTTATGACTGTTTCCTCAAAATGGGAGAGGATCCATCCAAACTCCGCCCGGTGCGAACGCCCCTCTGTGGGTTCAACGGCCTGGCCACTCTCCCCGAAGGAGCCCTAAGCCTGCCGGTTACCCTCGGCACCCCACCCAAAATCGTTACGGTCATGGTAGACTTCATGGTGATCAAAGGGATGATAGCGTACAACACCATCTTCGGCTGGGGAATCCTCTACCGGATCAAGGCAGTACCATCTACCTATCACCAAAAAATGAAGTTCCCCACCAAAAACGGGGTAGGGGAAATCCGAGGTAACCAGGCCACGACCCGAAGGTGCTATAATATCTCGGTGGAGGCCACGAGGCCGGGCGGGAATGATAAGGGCCCCCGGGAAGTCGAGGAAAAATCCGCAACCACTGAGCCATGTGGTGAGTTGCTAACAATTTTCCTAAACGATGACCCGACCCTAGGATTAAGGATCGGAGCCGACCTACCACCCGAGGAACAGCAGCAATACAAGAAATTTCTTTCTGAGTACATCCGAGTCTTCGCTTGGTCTGACGATCAGCTCCCTGGGATACCAGAGGAGACCGTGATGCACAGACTCAACCTCAACCCCACCATGAAGCCCGTGCAGCAGTGCCGAAGGAAGCACGCACCCGAGAAGCAGACGATTATCAAGGCGCAGGTCACCAAGGGGCAAGAGACTTGTCTTTTTAAACCGGTCCTGTACCCGACGTGGCTAGGCAATGTCGTCCTGGTTCCAAAGGCTTCCGGCAAGTGGCGGATGTGCGTGGACTTCACCGACTTGAATAAGGCGACCCCTAAGGACTGCTATCCCTTGGCCAGCATCGACCAACTGGTCGATTCGACATCAGGCAACGAGATGCTCAGCTTCCTGGATGCCTATTCGGGTTACCATCAGATCAGAATGAATTCTGAAGACGTCGAAAAGACCGCCTTCATCACCGACTACGGCGTGTACTGCTATACCCGGATGCCTTTCGGGTTGAAGAACGCCGGAGCCACATATCAAAGACTGGTCAACCACATGTTCGAGGAGTAGCTAGGTCGGAACGTCGAGGCCTACATTGACGACATGCTCGTCAAGACCCCCAAGGCCCAGGACCACTTCACCGACCTCGCTGAAACCTTCGGTGTCCTCCTGAAGTACAACATGAAGCTCAATCCTGCTAAGTGCGCCTTCGAAGTAAGATCCGGGAAGTTCCTGGGTTTCCTGGTCACTCAGCATGGGATCGAAGCCAACCCCGACAAAGTCCAGGCCATCCTGGACATGCTCCCGCCCACCTGCATTAAGGACGTCCAGCGTCTGACGGGGCGTGTCGCCGCTCTCAGCCGTTTCTTGTCCCGTGCGGCCGAACGATGCCTGCCCTTTTTTAAACTATTGAGGGGGCCCAAATTGGCATCTGCTACGTTCGCATGGGATGAGGAATGCTAGAAAGCGTTCACCGAGCTCAAGGAGTTCCTAGCTTCACCCCCGTGCTCTCCAAGCCCGTGTCGGGCGAAGTCTTGCTGCTCTATCTCTCGACGACGTCATCAACGGTCAGCTCGATCCTAGTCAGAAATGACTCGGGAATCGAAAGACCAGTCTACTACACTAGCAAGGTGCTCAACGAGGCTGAGAGGAGGTACCCCGCAACCGAGAAGCTCGTGCTAGCGCTGGTTACCTCCACGAAACGCCTCCGACCCTACTTCCAGGGGCACCCCGTCATCGTGCTAACCGGCGAGCCGTTGAAGAAGATTTTGGCCCACCCCGAGGCCTCGGGGCGACTCGTCAAATGGACCATTATGCTTGGGGCCTACGACATCTCGTATCGCCCACGCTCAGCTATAAAAGGTCAAGCGCTCGCCGACTTCATCGCCGAAAGCACCATCCCGACCGAAGGTAGACTACCGACCATGCCCGGGCCAACCTAGGAACTGTACGTCGACGGATCTTCCAACTCGGTCGGTAGTGGTGCTGGGATCCTCCTAAGATCCCCCGAAGGAGTGGAGCTGCAGTACGCCTTGAAATTCAACTTTCAGGCGTCCAACAACGCTTCTGAGTATGAGGCCCTTATATCGGGAGCGCACATGGCCCTGCGGTTGGGGGTTGAGCGAGTCAGGATCCACACCGACTCTCAGCTGGTCGCAAGCCAGGTCAACGGCGAGTACGAAGCTCGAGAGGCACCCATGATCAAATACCTCCAGCTGGTCAGGAGCCTGGCCCATCAATTCGATGGGTTCGAGGTAGTCCGAATAGCTCGGGAAGAAAACTCCCGAGCGGACGCCCTCTCTCGGTTGGCCTCCTCCCTAGACCCAGAAGGTACCCGATCGGTCCTCCTCGAAGAGCTAGAACGCCCGAGCATTGACTCTGAGTTCCTCGCTGTTGACTCGGCCGTCCCCAGCGACTGGCGCACCCCCTACCTATCTTGGCTCCAAGACTCCCAAGAGCCCTCCGACCCTCGAGAAGCACGCCGAATGAAGTACCAAGCCCGGCGCTTCGTCGTCCTGGACGACACACTCTACCGAAGGTCTTTCGCCGGCCCTCTCCTGAAGTGCCTCGGCCCCGACAATGCCAGCCGAGCCATCCAAGAGGTTCATGAAGGCCTGTGCGGAGCGCACTCAGGGGCAAGGTCACTGGCCAGGATCCTGTTACGACAGGGGTACTGGTGGCCCACCCTGCAGCGCGACTGCTCGGTGTAGATTGTGATAAATCCACACATGTGGAACAAACCACTCATATGAGATATATATAAAAATGATGGGGAGATGATAACAAAGACAAAAGAAAGCACGTGGTGCTATAAAGGAGAGTGATCGCCAGAGGGGTTACCTCAATAATAAAAATAGATTATCGCAAATACCTGGTGATAAGTGGGATGCGGGATGGATTGTGAATTCCTTCCTCCTCCTTCTATCGGCCGGCCGATGAAGGGGGTTCTCCTTATTGATTACCCTTGCAAAAAAAAGAACAAACAAATAGCAAAGATGGATCAGCCAAGAGTGAATGTAGTATCAATCCCAAATAGATGATACGATGATGAAAGAAAAACACAACATGCGCACCTCTTTTTTTTTGGTTTTTAAAACCCCTACAGAGTTGGGGAAAGAAGAAATATGATACTAATGCAAGAAAAGAAAACAGTGGATGATGACCGATGGAAAAGCACAAATAGATAAGCAAAAGACCCCTGCTGTCCCTGACGACAGTAGAGGGGAACCGGGGTTGATGCTGCTGTGGAAGAAGAGGAAGCAGAGAGCTCTAGAGGATCGCACAGGAAGAAGATGAAGAGAGCCTCCGTAAATTCTGTAAGTATCTATATGTAAAACCTCTGACCTCGGTAACCTCTGATCTCGGTAACCTCTGATCTCGTAACCTCTGTCAAGATCGACCAGAGCATGCTTATATAGGTTTTAGAACAAGATAACCACAGATTCGGAAGGATAAGAACGGGCAATGGTTAACAATGGCAAGGACTCCAGTTCCCTGATCGAGCAAGGTGACCAAAGAAGGCAGGGAACTATTCAGGAAAACAGGACACCGAAACATAAAACGCGACCTTCAGAAGGGCGTCAAATTTGAATTGACGACCTACCTTAAGTCGTTACTCCATAACACAACCTGGTCAAGGGCGTCACTTCTTGGATTTAAATTTGGAAATAAAACTTTCTTTATTTGAAAATTATGAGAAAACGCCTGAGATAAAGGCATTTCTTGAAAACACGCCCTGAGAAAGGACGCCAATCAGTAATTAGAATTTATTTTGAAATCGGATAATACCAGGAATTGACGCCCTGTCATTTGGTTGTCCTTTCTTTAGAGCATGCCCTAGATAAGGTCGCTTTTAAAATAACACCCCTCTTCAGGTCGCGAATCACAAAAATGCAAGAACAAACCAAAAACCCAAAAAAATAGAAAAAACTTCATATTATGAAAGTATTGAAGTTCACTTTGGGGCGTCAACATAGTGACATGAGATTTGATCAACATAGCGTCAATTTTGGCGTGTCTACAGCTGCCCCGCCTTGGCGTCTGCTTTGGAAGGGAGTGAGACGGAATGAAGGTGAAAGTGCAACAAACGGAATGAAGTGGAGCGAACTGATAAGTAGATGCCAAGGTGTGATGTGACACGTCTCAGACACTAAGCACCGGAGAAATCTTTCCAAGATTCAAAGTGAAACAACTCCGGGTAATTCCAAGGAAGCATCGATTTGCTGGATAAAGGAGACTAAACTAAATAAATAAAATGTGCACGTGGGCACGACAGGGAGACACCATTGGAGAGCGGTTACCAGCCAACGTGGACGTGCTACAACTAAGGTGGATTTGCAGAAAAAATAAAGGGAATTGAGATGGAGATTCAGCAAAGGAACATTTTCAAGGAACCAGCCTGAGCGGCTTCAGAGAGAGAATAAAGTACTCAATTTGGAGTGGAATATCTCATGTCAACTCAATCAAGAATGAGTGACTTTCATTATTACCATAATATGAAGATTTTCATCATAAAATTCAAAATCTTATATGATGCATGCTGGGCTAAAAGAAAAGATTAAAACAAACTAAAAGATAGAAAATAATCAAGGATAATATTGCTAAGCCATCTAGATTTAGTCAAGAATCCAAGTCTCTAAGCTAACACTAAGCCGAAGCCCGTTTGTCCACGCATCAACTCAAAAAGTGGAACCATCGTCCCAAACCTTGGATGACTCAACGGCCTATCCGTGTGATCAAGACTCTCCTGGAATTATCACCGTTTTTGATGAAGGGGAACTCAAATTCCAGGTTCATCAGAACCACAAGGTCCTTGATATGCTATATAGTGTAGATACCGTATAGCAACAATGCTGACAGGAAAGAAATGATGTTACTCCAACAGTGATCCGGGTATCTCGAAACCTGCAATCCTCTACACTTGAAAGTTCATTAGCCTTCCCACAATTTCAATATGAATAACCCTCAATTCAAAGCACGACATGATCATAGTGCTAAATTAAAAATAATTCCAACAAAATAATAGCACTTAAAGCATGTAGGGAAGCAAATTCATAAGCTCACAAATTCACGCCTGGATTGAACGGCGTCAAAAACATGAAAGGCGCCTGGTCATGAGGGCGTTAAAAGAAGAAACACGCCCTTCCAAAGGGCGTGAAATGCATCGAGAGTCCAGGAAGAAGACGACCCTAGAAAGGGCGCTACACAAAACACGACCTCTGTCAGGTCGTCAATTCCTAAATCGACGCCCCAACAGAAGGCGTTAATTAACATGCTTCTGTTTCCAACGCGAAAGCTAAACCCAGTCCTAATAGCAACCAATCTCACAACTCCGAACAGCCCTAAGACCCTTCGGACTTCTATAAGAGGAGGACACTTCCTCAAATCAAACAAAGCAATCCTTCTGAGCTCTGCTCTCTGCTGCTTCTTCTGCTATTCGTGTTCTTCTGCAAGCACTGCAATCGCTCGACCCCTCCTGCATACCAAAGATGGAGAGAGCCATCAAAAGATCCAAGATTTCAACTCCCAGACTTACTGAAATCAACGGGCACATCAGCAACCGTATTGCATTAAATCAGGTAAAGATTGATTCTCTGTTCCTTCTTCTTCATATTCTTCTGTATGCTCATGTCTGTCTCCATTTTTCCTTTCCTTCTTCTTCAGGACTACTCAAATGTCCCAGGTGCTAGGAGATTCACAAAGATTAAGTGGCTGCCTCTTATTCTCTCCAAATTTTCTTCAGATATGAGGGTGTACCTAGCAAGATGGCACCTCCTGAGCCTGGTTACCCATGCTAAACACCATGATCAAATCCATCTTGATTGGGCAGCTATAGGAGCTCTTGTAGAGATATGGCATCCTTCTACTCATACCTTTCTCTTCTCTACCTTTGAAGCCACCATCCTATTAGAATAATTGGAGATAATCTTAGGTTTGAAAAGAATGAAGCAAGGGGATGAGGAGAAGATGGCCAACATGCCAAAACCAATTTCTTCTCACGAGCTATTAACCACATTGATACCTAGCCCAAACTTAGTGAATCAAATCAAGGTCACTAAAGGATTTAATCTTCTAAAGCTTACCTCATGGGTGTACAAGAGAGCAGATCAAGTTAAAGAAGAAGAAGAGATCGAACGGGTGACCAAGGCCTTCGTGGTATGCTTAGCAGGAGCACTCTTATTCCCATCCATGGAGGATTTCCTAGAGGAGGCACAGTTGAGCGCCGTGGTGAGCCTATGGGAAGGAGAGAGAATTGGACAGGCTATCCTAGCCTATCTCTATAGCGGGCTAACCTCAGCAGCAATGGGAAGGCCCATCTTCGGGTGCATGCTAGCACTCTCTAGTTGGGTGGATCTTCACTTCAAGTTTGATCCATGTGATGAGGCCCAACAATCCTCAAGAATTTTCTCAAAGAGCCCACTCTCTTATATGACCGGTTCACTTGGGATAAGCAATAGGGTGATGAACCGAATTCCTCAAATCAAGAAGAGAGTGGAATGGCGAGAACACCTCAAGGTGATGCCAAAGAATCTCTTTACTTGCGCCCTAGGAATACTCAAACTTCAAGAGCTCCGTGCAAGGTTCTCTCCCGGTACGGACCTTAGACTCATCGGCGCTTCAAATTTCGTGCTATACAATTCATATCGGTGCCTTCCTCAACTCGGGCTTCCACGGCAAGTATTTGAAGATCCATCTCATCTTCCTCCAATCAAGACACGGGACCTTGGCAGCAATGAAGATGGAGAAGAATGTACCACAATCCAAGCCTTGTGGAAAATCAATAAGATTCATCAACCTGTGGAAATCTTGGAAGAAGATAAAGAACAGTGGAAGTCTTATGTTATTGCTTTGAGACACTTGAGGTCCAAAGGGGCTCATTGAATGTACTGTGATCTTCCCTTTTAATGAATAACAATGATGATACCTGATTGAGCCAATTTCATAGTATTTCGGATCAAATCTTCCAAAACCTGTGATTCTGTTGCGAATAACGCCTCAAGGAATGTCGTGAATTCATAAAAGGACGCCTCAGAATACGCCGCTTTCAATATTCCAGCTCACAAATTTGACGCCTCCACAAATAGGCGTTAACTGAATAACGACTTAAAATAGGGCGTGAATTGATTCAAATTCCCAAAATATATTCGTTGAAATCTCAAAAGTAACGCCCTTAGCTAAGCCACAGATCATCAAAATAACGCCTCAAGCACAGACGTTAATCATAAACAGCAATTATTACTTCCATCACATCAATCAACCCATATTGAATGCGTCTGACGACGGTTTTGATTCCCCATGCACACGGAAATAACGCCTCAAGAAACGTCGCCTATTATCAAAACACGCCCAAAGTGATGGGCGTCAATTCCACAAAACACGCCCTTCCTCAAGGCGTGTCTTCTTTTCGAATGCCAAAATGCCTTTTCCCCCTTTCTTCTTCCTCCTTCGTCCTATTTTCTCTTTCTTCTCTTTCTTTCTCCCTTCTGTAACCCTAACCGCAACCCTCGTTCTCCCTCTCTCTATCTTTCTCACTCTCTCCCATTCTCACCCTAGCCTTGAACGATGGCCGGCGGTGGCGCTCCCAAGCGGCAGCGGGTGGCCGCCCCCGAGGTTGTTGATCTAGGCGAGGATGCCCACGCCGAGGAGGAAGCTCCTCCGGTGATGGCCGAAGGGGATCCACCGGCGGCGGAGCATGGTGACGAAGCCGGAGAAGAACAAGAAGGCGACGGTGAAGACGGAGAAGGCGGGGAAGAAGGTGAAGGAAATGAAGAAGGACAAGATGAGGAAGAAGAAGAAAGAAATGAAGAAGAACAACCGAGGGCCGTCGTCCCATGCCCCGGCCAACTTCGGCGGCCACGTCATCCACGCCCCCAACCGGCAGAGCCAAAGCACCGCAAGGTAGGCCCCCAACTCAATTTCTATATTTTTTTTAATTTTATTTTCATTTTTTCTGTAACTTCCATGGCCCTCAGGTAAAAACCCCCTGTAACTCAGAAAAGAGACGCCCTCAGTAAGGGCGGGATTTAACAGAAGACACCCAAGCCAGGGACGTTAATTCATTTTATTTTCTGCAAAATAATTAACCTCATGAAAACACGCCCTAAAGCATGTCACCCATTTAAATTCATCATTTCTTTCATATCATGCTGTTAATTCCATTAATTTCCATGCTTTTAATTATTTTTCCATGAATTATTCACATGCTGTTATTTTTATTTCATTTTCTGAAAGTCCTGAAAACGACGCCCCCTACCAGGGCGTTAATTCAATGAAAGACGACCAAACCAGCGGACGTCAAATTATTAATTTCAAAAATTATTAGAGGCCCCAAAACTCCCATTTGAGAACAACGTCTCACACAGGGGTGTGACTTAAGCAAAAGACGACCCTGGGATGGGCGTCTCCTAAAAAAAACCTTATGAAATTAGAAATTAACCACCAAACTACGCCCAATACAGAGGCGTTTCTTAGATAAATAGCGACCTTGGGGTAGGTCGTGAATTCAAAGCACACTTAAGAACCACGCCCCTCCCAGGGGCGCTAATTCAATGAACCATGACCCAAGGGTGGTCGCTAATTAAAATCAAACATCAATATAACCCAAGGCAATCAAAAATGAGATTCAGCATGGATAATCAAAATAATTAAGCGGAAATTCTTTTCTTTATGCATGCAGGGGTTGATGAGGACGCGCATCTCCTGGGTCATGGTCCGGGCAGCATACTACGGCCTCCCTGAGTTTCAGAGATCGAGGGTAGATGCCATGGGGTTCGGGGCCTTCCTATCCATAGAGCCAGTTAGACCAGACCTACCACTTATCCAGGTTCTGAGGGAGAGATGGGACAGGACTAGCCGGGCATTCTTGATGCCCTGGGGGCATATGGTTCCTACCCTGGAGGATGTAGCCAGGATTACAGGGTTGAGGGTAGACGGAGAGGCTGTGAGTGGGATCACCTACCCTGACTACACTGAGTTCGCCCAGAGACTGCTAGGGCTAGAGATGGTTTACGAGACACCCAGCGAGTGTAGGACTATCTTCCGCACCGACCTGACTACGGTGATGGGCTTAGGGAATGCTAGGCATAGGTCCGGGGAGTCCTTGGAGCAGTTTTCACAGAGGTTGATAGACGGTGCTAGGGCGGTCTACTGCCAGGATCCGGCCGACAGGGAGAGAGCGGACCGGGACCTGAGGAGGTTTCTACTGCTGCTACTAGGGAGGCTATTGCTGTGGACGAAGGGAGACGTCATCAACTGCCGATTCCTGGGCATTCTCGAGGACTTGGAGGCAGTTGGCAGCTACGCCTGGGGAGCAGCGCTGCTGGCGCATCTGATGGCTGACCTGTCCATAGGGACAGGGCGAGAGACGACCGTCAGTGGCTTCTCACCTTTTCTTCAGGTATGCATTTTTCTTCTTTTTTTTTTTATGCATGTGAATGCCTCACTAATGCAATGCATGGATGCAGGTCTGGAGCCATCTATACATGCCGATGGGGCGCGTCGACCCACGGCCCGGAGGTGAGGGAGCTTTTCCTCTAGCGCGGCGCTGGCTGCCGGTGGTCTTCGGGGCCCCACTCGGCTACGAGCTGTGGGTTCTACGGAGAGAGTTCCACGACTTTCCTCCCTCGCTGGTATGTATGAATGCATTTTTTGTGTGTTTATTATGAATTTATTATGATGATGATGGAATGCTGATGATATGCATGTTTATGGATGCAGGTGCGATGGAGACCCTATGAGGGGATGACAGACGAGGGCCAGCCGTGGATCGTAGCGGGCCGTCCTCGCTTTGAGCTTGAGCTTTGGGTTCACTGCTTGAGCGAGATCGAGCAGTTACGGCTTAGGTTGGTGATGAGGACCCTAGGCCTACACCAGGAGTGGGTAGAGGTCGGCGAGCCACGCGGCATCGGGAAGAAGACACGCGGTCGTACAAAGGCGACTGACTGGAGGGTACGGTTCGAGGAGCAGTACGCCGACTGGCAGCGAGGCGGGACCAGAGTCACCTCTCGGGCGACTGACAGCTCCGAGTACCTCCGGCGTTACTGGGAGGTTTACGCCGGACGACCTCAGATGAAGGTCCTAGGGTATGTATGAATGCACTTATTTCTAAATGCGAATGCTTATGTATCTTTATCATGCAACTAATACGCAATGGATGCAGGATGCACGTGACATCGCGGCGATGGATGCACAGGCCCACCTACACAGCCTGGAGGACCAGCTAGTCGCCACGCGGGCAGACCTAGAGACCCTGGTGAGTGTTTAAATTATTTTTATATGCAAATGTATTTTTGTTGAATTATTGATGATTAGCCACTGACGATCTCAATGAATGCAGCGTGCTCAGCAGGGAGCAGTGAGGAGAGACCCAGGGGAGGCTTCCAGCTCGAGGGGGCCCAGTGCAGAGGTGACTGCACTGGCAGAGCAGCTAGCTGGAGCGACCGCACGAGCCGAGGCAGCAGAGCGCGACCTCGCTTCACGGGTAAATTCCAAAACACAAATCCATTCAAATATTGATTATACAGCATTGTGTACTGATGAAGTTGTTTTACAGACTGAGGAGCTCCGAGCCGCGCTTGCTTGCGTTGATGAGGGCTTCCGTGCGACGAGCACACAGGTGAGTGGTTCAATCATGTGTTGCTTGAATTGCTAGATTACTGAATCATTGCATTAATTATGGAATTGATGATTTGTTTACCTGTTTGCAGGCCACTCAACTTCAGGCGGTACGTACCGAGTTGGCGATCCACGATCAGCGGATCTTAGAGCTAGAGAGGTCCCTGAGGCGTCGAGAGGAGCTGCCTCAGGATGTGGCAGAGTTACGGGTCGCCCTCGAGCTGGAGAGGAGGGAGCGGGCCCGGCAGCGCGAGGAGCGTGCTCGTGAGCACGAGGAGCTGGCGGACCTGAGGACTCAGCTAGTCCTTTCCGAGGAGGCGCTTCGAGTGTCGGAGGAGCGTCTGCAGCGAGGCCGGGAGCGGGCGGGAGCGGCAGGGTTCAGCTTGGGCGGCTCCTCTTACATGGCGGGCTCCTCTTTTCAACCGAGGAGTGAGACAGGGGACCAGGCTCGAGGTCCAGCGGCTTCACGGGGCTCCATGCCCCCCCCACCAGCACCACCTCGGGATGCCGAGGGTGAGGTTGAGAGCAGGAGAGAGGAGGGTGGAGGCGAGAGCTGAGAGACTTACTTGTACTCCTCCACCCTCACACTTGTACATATGATAGACATGAGATATATATATATATATATATATGAGATTTGAGCTTTTGTTTACCTGAGCACTTTGTGTGGTTGTGGACTTGTGTTTGTGTACTTTGCTTCTTTTTCCACATTCTTCGTTTTTGCTTTGCCCTGTCCCTGCAACTATAATCCACACTTTGAACAAGTAGGTTAATTCATCTATTCGACTTGGCCCCTTGCCTAATAAGCAAGGGGTATCAATATTTTGACCTTGATGACGGGTCAAGGAGCCAAGCCTTTCATCAAATAAGGTAAATGAAATAGCTGATAACGGGGAGATGCATCATGCAAGCACGCATATGCAAACCATAAATAAAGATGCCCATGCATAAATGCAAACATACTTGGAGAATGCATTTTTTTCACTCATTTATATTTTTTTTGTTATTTTTTCTGAAAAACGCGCCTTAGAGTAGGTCGTGGTTCGCATAAAAGATGCCCTAGAAGACGGCGTGAATTTGAAAAGGGAATCTGATTTTTGAGAAAGTAACGACCTGCTCAGGGACGTTATTCTATAAAAAGTGCCTTTATCGAAGGCGTTAATTAACTTGCACGCGCCTTAGATAAAGGCGTTAATTGAATTATTCTGCAAAAATGGGTTGATAAGGCTATCAAGACCATGGGTCCTACACGGTCACCATCTAAAATTCATTAACCTTTCTTGAGTAATCAAAAGGGGGTCAACGTGATCATAGTTTGACTTCTATTCGAGATTTTGTACAGTGCAATTTCCTAAGTCCGTCTTGACCATCCTGCCAGTTCGTGACTTACCACATAGAAAGGATGGAAGAAAATATAAGGGAAGCCCATAAGGGATTCTGAGATGCTTAAGGTAAAGTTACCTCCCCTACCCTATGCTTGTTGGGGTTCGGTCTTTGGCGTAGGGAAATTTTGTTGCCTTTTTGCCTCTTTTATATTGCAAGCATACGCCCAAGGTTTTCCTTACGAGGACTTTGCCCTCTTGACATGTTTTTCTTTTCACCATTTGACTTTCAATTTGAAATTGACTGGCATTAATGAACAACCTAATTGTACTTGGGCTTTTGTGGCATTTGCTCCCTTTTGGGCCCTGACTTTCACCTACTAGGGCGGCGGATAGGCTTGGCGTGTCTACCCCGAGGTCTCCCTTCCTCTCTTATGGGCCGAAGAAGAAAAGAACGGGTATTGTCTTTCACCTTTAGTCAGGTTTTGACTTCCCATCGGATTTTGCACTGCTTGAGTTCAAGAATAAAGCGTGTAGTGTGTGCGGGTGTCGACCCAATTTTAAGTTGACAAGACTGATAAATGAATTCTGAATTTTGACCTTTCGGACCTTGATCCTTCGTGTGCCCTGGCACCAATTTTGAAAGCTTTTGTTTTGATCTCTTTTGATTTTGAAGAATTTCTATTTTGCCTTTTGGAATTTCTATTTTTTTGGTCTTTGGAAATATTCCACTTTGTTTTAAATTTTTTGAATTAATTTTCATTTTTTTTGGATTTTGAAAATTACTCTATATATATATATATATTTTTGGATTTTTGAATCAAGGGTAGTATTTCTTAAGATACAAACCGTTCCAAGGGTGAGTTAACTCTTCTCATTCAGCATTAATCAGTTTATAAGCATTGCTAGGAAAAACGTCTTTTATAACAAACGGTCCTTCCCAATTGGGTTGGAGTTTTGAGCGAGGCCCACCGGGTTTTACAAAAATTCTTTTAATTACCATCTCACCGATTTTGAATTTTCTCTCAATCACTTTCTTTTGATAAAAACGCGAGAGCCTGTTTTGATAAATGCGCGCATGCTCAGCGGCGACCAAACGCTTCTCATCTAGGAGTTCCAATTGAGCAAGGAGTGAATCACGACGCTCATCAATAGAGAGTTCCTTGTCAAATTGTACTCGCAGAGAGGGAATGAGAATCTCGTAAGGGACTACCGCCTCCATTCCATAAGTAAGGGCGAAAGGGGTTTGCCCAGTGGGGGTACGAATGGAAGTGCGATAGGCCCAGAGAGCTTCAACTAGCTTGTCTGGCCAATCTGAAAATTTATTAGCCTCACACATCTTTTTGACAATTTTTATCAAAGTTTTATTAGTGGCCTCTGCTTGGCCATTGCCCTGCGGATAATAGGGAGAGGAATGATGCAATGCAATGTTGTACCTGTTGCAGAGGTCCTTGATTTCTTGAGAGATAAATTGAGGTCCATTATCGGTGACGATGGTACTCGGGATGCCGAACCTCGTGATGATGTTCTTCATTATGAATTTGTAGACAGTTGATGCTTTAATCTCTACGTAAGCTTCCGCTTCCGCCCACTTGGTGAAGTACTCCGTTGCCGTGAGGATGAACGACTTTTGTTTGGTCAGGAGGTTTGAATCACCAAGAGGTCCAATAATATCAAAAGCCCACATGGAGAAAGGCCATGGGGAGGACATAGGATGGAGTGAAGAAGCAGGAGAATGAATTTTGTCGGCGTGCAGTTGGCACTTAACACACCTTCGAACATAGATGGAGCAATCCTCTTCTAGAGTGGGCCAATAGAAACCTAGCCTAAGGATCTTCTTAGCTAGCATCTGGCTGTTCACATGACCACCACACACCCCAGAATACGCCTCTTCCATAACTTTCCATGATTCATCATCGTCGAGGCATCTTAACAAAACACCGGTGAGCCCTCTCCTGTAGAGTACACCTCCAACCAAGACATAACGCTGAGCCACTCTTCTGATTGCTTTCTTTTCTTCCACAGTGGCTTCTTCGGGATAGGACTGATTATTGCAATATCTGGCAATCTCATAATACCAAGGTTTTTCTTCGTCAGCAAACTCCTCTTGCCAATCTAATAACATGACCTCTTTGCCTTTAAGAGCTTCCCTCTGCTTGACCTTTTCGAGCACTTGATCCCTAATATCGAGGAATGCACGATCCTTAATAGCTGGAGTGTCGCGCTGATGAATCAGAGGAACATGAAAATCACGCTCAGGAGGGAAGACTAAAGCAGAAGCTAAAGAGGCAAGGGCATCAGCCAGGATATTCTGGCTACGAGGAACATGGACGAAAATCAATTTGGTGAAGAGCTTGGCATAAGCTGAAGCAAGTTCTTGGTAGGGTTTGAGCTTGGGATTGATAGTGCGGCACTTGACGAGCACCTGGCGCAGAATAAGGTGACTATCACCAACAATCCTCAAATGGGTGACACCATATCGATGGGCGGTTTGAAGACCGGCCAAAAGAGCCTCATACTCAGCTATGTTGTTTGTGACAGGGAAAGTGAGCCGAGCGGCAAAAGGGATGGTGACCCCTTCTGGTGTTAAAAGAACCATGCCGATCCCCCTTCCTTGGGAATTTAGAGCTCCATCAAAATGTAACGTCCATATAGAATCGTGGGGTCGATTAATGGACATTAGTTCTTCGTTTGGAAACTCTGAATTGACAGGATCAAAGCGGGGGAGAGGGTGATGAGCAAGGTGTTCGGCAATGGCGTAGCCTTTGATAGCTTTCTGTTGAATGTAAGTGATGTCAAATTGAGAGAGGAAGCATTGTCAGCGTGCTAATCGATCAGTGACGATAGATTTTTCAAGGAGGAATTTGATCGGATTCATGCGTGCAATGAGGTGAACCTCGTGAGCTAGGAAATAGTGTTTTAATTTCTGGACTACCCAAACCAAAGCAGCACAAGTCTTCTCCATAGCTGAGTACCTCTGCTCACAAGGGTTAAGAAGTTTAGACAAATAGTATGCTGCCCTCTCCTTACCTTCTTCATCCACTTGAGCTAGGACAGCACCTACAGAGTCATCCAGGACTGAGACATAGAGAATGAGTGGTTTGCCTGGAATTGGGGGCCTCAGGACAGGAGGATTGTCCAAATAATCCTTTAATCCGTCAAAGGCTGCCTGACACTTGTCATCCCAATTAAACTTGACTCCCGGCTTAGTGAGCTCGTAAAACGGCCTACATCTTTGTGAGTGCTGGGAGACGAAGCGGCGAATAAATTACAACCTCCCGATTAGTCCTCGCACTTCCTTCAGATTCTTGGGAGGAGGCATATCTTTAATGGCCTTCGCCTTGTTGGGATCAACTTCAATTCCCCTCTTGCTAACAATAAATCCAAGTAACTTTCCTGATGAAACGCCAAATACGCACTTCTTGGGGTTCATCTTCAACTGATACTCTCGTGATCTTTGCAAGACCTTAGCTAGAACCCCAGGATGCTCAATCCTTGTCCTTGATTTTACAACCAGGTCATCCACATACACCTCGATATAGATATGAATCATGTCATGAAAAATCGCCATCATAGCCCTCTGATAGGTGGCTCCAGCATTCTTGAGTCGAAAAGGCATGACCACATAGCAGTATGTGCCCCATGGTGTAGTGAATGATGTTTTCTTTTGATCTTCTTCAGCCAGTCGAATCTGATTGTAACCTGAAAAGCCATCCATGAAAGAGAGAGTCTCAAATCCTGCCGTATTATCGATTAGAATATCAATATGAGGGAGGGGGAAGTCATCTTTAGGACACGCACGGTTGAGGTCCCGAAAGTCTATGCAAATCCAAACTTTTCCATCTTTCTTCATAACCGAGACGATGTTAGCCACCCAGTTGGGGTAGAGGACAACTCTAACAAATCTAGCCTTATGGAGTTTGTCGACCTCTTCTTTCATCTTTAAAGCCATATTAGGGTGGAAACGCCTCAACCGTTGCTTGACCGAGACAGACCCTGGCTTAAGTGTAAGGCGATGTTCAACGAGTGCAGGGTCTAATCCGGGCATATCTTCATAACTCCACGCGAACGTGTCCTTATATTCTTGGAGTACCAAAATAAGTGCCTCCTCTTCGGAGGGCGGCAACTTCTTGCTGATGAGGACAATTCTAGGGTCTTCCTCGGTACCCAAATTAATTTCTTTGGTAGGCTCTTCTACGGAGGCTGATGGTTCATCAAATCTCCTCATGCCACTAGCAAAGGCATCAGCCTCGTCCTCATATTCTTCATAACTTTCATCCCCCTCTTCAATAGGGTCTTCATCATTCATAATCTCATAGACACCCAAACCCTTATAAGAAACAACAGTATCCTCATATTCCAATTCTGGCAGGATAATCGGATCCTCTACAAATTCCGAAAGAGCTAAACAAGCCTGGCACCTTCTGGCTAACTCCAACAGAAACCTACGAGGAATCTGCTTACCCTTGGATTTCTTATGAGAATCTACCCCATGAATTTTATTAGAAGAAGAAGAACAACTAGCTTGACCAGAAGAAGAAAATGAAGGAGGTGAAAAAATGGATACAGAGGGAGGTACAGATGAAGACCCCTCACCAGAGGGGGAAAAGAGGTTTATCAATGAATCTTGAAGGAGTGGCCCCTGGGTCGGGACACACTCGGGACAAAAATAGGAGGTCTCCTCAATAGAGATGGAGGATTGGAAAGTTGGAATTTTGGCATTTTTTTTTCATTTTTTTTATCTTCATTTTTATTTTCTTTTTCTAGAAGAAAGCAATGTGAAGGGAGAATTACAGGAGGAGTGGAGATTGAAAGTTTGGAAAAAGATTGAATCAGTGATGGCCTACGCGGGGGCGTAATGGAGAGTCTGGAGAATTGCTCGAGGAGCAAAGGAGGAATGGGGAAAGAAACTTGGATTGAACTTGGAGCGAAATTGACCATAATCGGTGGCGGTCTCGGCACGCGACCAAACCAGTGGGAATGTAAGGAAGCAAGAAGAGACGGATGCATGGAAGTGAGGGAAAAGAGGCCGGCCCACAACCTGTCCACAGTGAAACCTTCCTCAAACGGAATATCTGGCTCTCCAGTATCAGTGTAGTCACTCAGCAACTGCCTCTTGTCTGTAATCATAGCAGGTTTTTCAATTAATTCATGAATGAGTGGTGGCCATTCCGGATCTGTCGGCATTGTTGGACTTTTGTGACTTCCCTAGTGATTTGATGATGAGCATCACTATGTTAAATATTGTCATTTTAATCAGATATCTTGAGTAATGTTATGCATTTGAAATTTCCATGATTAACAGGAAAACTGCCATGAGTTAATGCCTTGCATGTCCGTAATGTTCCCTTCATACTCCGTGTTGTCCTTTTGTACGTCGTGTTGTTCCAATTATGTTTGTTGGTTGTCTTCGTATCGTTATTTGTTCCATCGCGTGCTGTACACTGCAGTACCTCGTGCTGCTTTCTGTGCCACTTCGTGTCGTTCCATCTGTGTCACCCCTTTGTCTTCGAGTCTCTTGTTATGGCCAAGTCTATACAGCCTCATCTTTACCTTCGTTTCAAGCCAAAGTCTACACATTGGCTTAGCGTCATGCATCAGTCTTCAAAGTCCATACAATGCACTGTAGCATGTTCGAAGCTAAGTCCATACATTGGTTTAAGCTTCCAAGTCTGTACATTGGCCTTCAAGCTTTCCAAGTCTATTCATTGGCAGCTGAACTTTGAAGTCTATACATTGGTCTTCACTTCAAGTATGTACAACAATTGTCTTGCCAAAGTATATACGTTGTGAACCCTCAAGTCTGTATAGACTTTGCCTTGTTCAAGTCTATACATCGTCCAGTTCTTTGGCAAGTCTATACCTTGTTTCAGTCCATGTTGTTTTCATGTCGTTTTCATCTTCGAGTTGGTTTCAGTCCATGTTGTATTCGTGTCGTCCTCGTCTTCGAGTCGTTCGTACATTTGAGCAACTTAGTACTCGAGTTGTTTTCGTGTGTATTCAAGTCTTTTTAGTAAAGTGTCGTTTCACCTCGTGCCGTTCTCTTTGCTGTTTGTTATGTCGTGTTGTTTTTGTATTCATGTCTTCGTGTTGCTTTTGTATTTGTGTCTTCGTGTTATTCTTGTGTTTATGTCCTCGTGTTGTTTCTTTCTATCTTCGTCCAGGTTCCTTCTGATCGCGTGTTTGTCTATCGTTTCACTCCGTGAGACTTCCTTCTCACCTCGTGTTGTTCTCTTCTGACTTCATGTAGTTTTTCTTTGTAGTGTTAAGCTTTATTATTGTGTATCTCGTGTCGTTCTCTTCGTAGTGTTTGTTTTGTTACAGTGATACTTCATGTCATTCTCTTTGTAGTGTTAGCCTTTTTAGTATGTATCTCGTGTCGTTCTCTTTTTACCTCGTGCTGTTTTCATCTGACCTCGTGTCATTCTCTCCTTGTCTCGTACTGTAATAATTCTGTGTATCTCGTGTCGTTCTCAGTAAAGTGCATCTCGTATTGCTATCACATACCTCATGCAGTTTTTCTTGTGGCCCTCAGTGTTAATGGTTTTTATCTCCTTGCAGGTCCGAGGAAGAACATTCATCGGTGTCTGGGTTGCACGTGATCCGATACTAAAGGAACCAATGCTATAAGGGCACGTGGCAAGAAGGTTCTGGATCGAGCACGGGAAGCACACGCCTTGCATGCACTGTCCTGATCGCTTATAAAAGCATTCCCTCATCATCTACAAAAAGCGAAGCTCTGAGGTTACAGAAAAGAAAGTTGAAGTGAGAGCAGAAGAGAAAGAGTCTCCCTGAGAAACTAGAATGTTCCAGTTGAGAGAGAAGAGAGAGCAGGAGAGTGATCAGAAGATGGGTTTTGACTTACGGATCAAATCCGAAGTCTGCTGCTCAGTTTGAGCTACATTGTTTCCAGTTTCTGAACTTTGGATTCTTTTCTTTCTTGTTTTCGTTTCTTATATGTTTTCCATTCTTGATTGAGAGTTCTATGTGTTACCTCCTGGTGTTCAGGGGAAGAGAGAGACGTGTTCTCTCTGGTTTACTTGCAACAGAGGTTGCAGTAGTGTTCCCTCTCCTAGAAGAGGTGTTCCCTCTGGGATTCAGAGGAAGAGAGACCTTGGTCTCTGGTTCTAGTGACTGTAGATCACTAGTGTTCCCTCCGGTTGGAGGAAGTGGAAATTATTTTCCTGGTTTCTAGGGACTTGACGTCCTTAGGGTTCCCTCCGGGTGTGGAGGAAGAGGGGAGAATGTTCCCCTGGTGAAGCTGTGAATCAGCAGTTGTCCCAGACTGAGTCTGCTTTGCTAGCAGTGCTAGTGGAATCCTCACTTCGATTTGAAGTGAGGGGTGGACGTAGGCAGACTGGAGGTCTGACCGAACCACCTTAAAAACCTCTGAGTACTCGTGTGATTATCTGTGGTGATTGTATGGTGTGCCTTCTATCCACTCGAGCTATTGTCCGCACTGCGTGTTTGTGGGTTCAATTCCGAGTTTGCTTGTTTTAAGTGAACCATTCTTCAGTAAGTTTTTAATCGGTTGAAAATAGTGATCTATTCATCCCCTCCCCTTCTAGATCACTTCATATTTCTTGTATCACTTGGTATCAGAGCGGATAATTCCCAATATGTGGTCCAACGGCCAGGAAAACGGATCTGCTGGTCCTCGCAGCTACATTGCTGAAGGGCAGTCAATCACCCGTCCCCCTTTCTTCGATGGTAATAACTATTTTTTCTGGAAGAACAGGATGGAAGTCTTTATCAGGGCCCAAAGCCACAAGCTCTGGAGAGTAATTACAGATGGTCCGTACCAACTTCCACCGAACGAAGACATATGGACAGAGGAACAGGTAAAACTCTCTGCACTGAATTGGACAGCTCTTAGCATCATACAGTGCGCCGTCCACCCTGAAGAGTACTTGAGGATTTCAGCGTGCAAGACTGCAAAGAAAATGTGGGATGAATTGCAGTTAATTTATGAGGGCACATCTCAAGTGAAAGCTACCAAGATCAATATGCTTACAACTCAGTATGAGTTGTTTAAGATGAAGCCAGAGGAGTCGATCACAGAAATGTATGCTAGATTGTCTGTGATCATCAATAGTCTGAGAGGATTTGGAAAGGAGATTCAGCAAGAAGACATTGTCAGGAAGATCCTTAGGTCCCTAACTCCCATCTGGGATACTAAGGTGACCGTCATAGAGGAATCAAGAGATTTATCCACCATGTCAGTAACCCAGCTGATTGGGTCTCTCATGACCCACGAAATGAACTTCAGACAAGGGAATGATGGACATGACAGAAAGGGAAAGAATGTTGCTCTGAAGGTCTCACGACATACTAAGAAGAGCAGCAGCAGCAGCAACAATGGTGGTAGCAGCGAAGACTCTGACGGATTCTCAGACCTGGACAAGAGCGAGCAGGCCATGCTCACCAGGCAATTCAGAAAGTTCTTGAGGACTAAAGGGAAATTCTATAGGAGAAAGAGATTCAATGCTGCAAGGAAGTCTCCTGAACGAGAACTTGAGAAGAACCGGTTTGTTAAGAAGGTTACATGCTACCATTGTCAGAAACCTGGTCACATGAAAAGTGAATGTCCAGAGCTGCAAGCTAAGGCTCCCGGACACCAGAAGAAGATGGTGCACAAGAAGAAGAAAGCCATGCTGTGCACATGGAGCGACAAGGAGGAGGATCCAGAAGCCACCTCGTCCAATGAAGATGAAGAGGAGACTTGCCTCATGGCCAACCATGAGGAAGAGGTAACGAACTTATTTGAGAATTTTACTTTGGATGATTGGGAGGACGCTTATGGCGACCTGTTAGCTAAATATAATTTTCTAACCAAGGAGCACAGAATGCTTAAACGAAAGTTTCACTCTGTTTCTGAGGAACACTCTATTGCTGTTACGGACAACATGAAAACCAAGGAGATGGCCATTCAGCTAGATCAGGCTAGAAGTGAGATCGAGAAGTTTAGAATGGAAAGAGAAGAAAATCTATCCAGGATGAATGAGCTGAAGAGTAAAACTGACGAGAGTAAAAAGGAGTTTAGACTGATTGCAGAAAAATATGAGGCGGTTAGAAAAGTTAATCAAGAACTCCTGGACCAATGTAATGAACTTCAGAAGGAGATTGAGGACAAAGGAAAAATACTAGAAAAATTTACAGAGTGGAGAAACAATCTGGATGTCCTTCTGGGGTCGAGGGTAAACTTCAACAGGGAGGGATTAGGATATAATCCCACAAGTAAAAAATCCTTTGAATTCAAAACTGTCACGTTTTGCCCCGCCAAGGGCAAAGAAAAACTGGAAACCCCATCCAGCTCCAAATCTATCTCCACATTGAAGGTTTCGACCAGCAAATCTATTTAATCCACTGGTCAGCAGACTAAGTCAGGAAATCCTGAGACTAGAACTGTTCCTATGCAGTAGGTGTGGAACAAGGGTTTTCACACGACCATTCCTATTGATGTCACTAGAAAGGTGAACAGTTTCGCTAAGAAAATTCAGCATGATAGTTATCAAGGAAAGCATGCGAACATGCATCACCTTCAGCACAATTTTCATTTGAATAAAAATGGCTACATGAATTATGCTCAGCACACACGTGTTTCCTCTAAGAGGCCAAACAACAATTTCTCTGCTCGGAAACAGCATAATTTTAATAGGAATAGGCTCATTCAACACCCACTGAGAAATGCCAAGAAGGAAGAATCAATCTACATGAAATCTCTGAAAAGAACAGTAAAACAAATGTGGGTTCCTAAGTGTGATTTGGATAAATTGAAAACTGTCTTTGGACCCAATTTGAATTGGGTCCCACATTACTTTGTCTGAACTTTCGCAGGTTAGCCTGGCAGCCGAGCATAACAAGTGGTATCTTGACAGCGGCTGTAGCAGGCACATGACAGGAGACCGGTCCAAATTTAGCAAACTGAAAATGAAGTTTGGGGGCCTGGTCAAATTTGGTGGAAATAACAGAGGAAGAATAATTGGAATTGGTACAGTTGGTAAGTCCTCTACTAACTCCATTGAAGATGTGTATCTTGTAGAAGGACTTCAGCACAACTTGATAAGTATAAGTCAACTCTGCGACAAAGGACACAAGGTACTCTTTGACCACAATTCCTGTACTGTTTTTGAGCTGAATTCTGATAACGTCATGTTCAAAGGTCATAAAGTAAACAATGTATACATCGTAGACCTGGATGATAATCTTGAAACTCACTTGTGTATGTCAGCTAATTCTGAACAGGTTGCGTTTGACTGGCATAGGCGTCTAGGCCATGCTAGCTTGTCTACAATGAATAAATTGTCTAAACATAACCTAGTTAGAGGTTTGCCCCGAATAAGATTTCAGTTAGGGTCCAAGCTATGTGATGCTTGTGCACTAGGTAAACAGACTCGTGCAGTTTTTAAGTTGAGAACTGAGAATCTTTCATCTAAACCGCTGCAGCACTTGCACATGGATCTCTTTGGTCCTACCCGCATACAAAGTTTGTCAGGTAAGAGATATGGATTAGTCATAGTTGATGACTTCACAAGATTTTCTTGGTTGTTTTGTTTAGCAAATAAAAATGATGCCTTTGTTCACTTTGAAGAACTTTTCAATAAAATAAATTGCAAGGTGAACATAACATCATTACAATTCAGTCTGACCATGGAGGAGAGTTTGAGAACTCTTCATTTTCTGAATTTTGCTCAAGAGAGGGAGTGACTCACAAATTCTCTTCTCCCAGGACACCGGAGCAGAACGGAATTGTTGAGAGAAGAAACAGGTCAATAATTGAAATGGCCAGGAGTATGCTGATTGAGAGTGGACTTCCAAGGAGATTTTGGGCTGAAGCTGCGAATACTGCATGCTACATTCTAAACCGAGCCTTGGTAAGACCTACTCATAGGAAAACTCTGTATGAACTTCTCAAGGGTAAGCAGCCAAACATTTCTTACTTTAAAGTTTTTGGCTCCAAATGTTTTATCCACAATAATGGTAAGAATGGTTTGGATAAATTTGAAGCTAGGAGCTCTCCTGGAATTTTTCTCGGATATTCAGAAACCTCAAGGGCTTACAGAGTTTTCAATAAAGCTGAACAAACTGTTGAAGAAACACCGCATGTAGTGTTTGATGAAAATGATTTATCTAACAAAGTGATGGATGATGACAGGGAGCCATCTAATGAGAAAGATTTCTTGGAGAGAATTGAAGAAGAAGAAATGCAGCCAGCTGCTCAACCAGAAAACTCACAGCAAGAAGGAGCAGCTGAGGTAGGTGAACCCTCAGGTGAGATAATATTTCACAAAGACCACCCTAGTGAAAATGTCATAGGCAATTTGCACGATCCTCCTAGGACTAGGTCTCATTTTAGAATTGTCCTAAGACAGGG